>JAQZBX010025844.1:0-29284 GCA_029593785.1 Cabassous unicinctus | reverse complement strand
AAAAAAAAAAAAAACAATAGAGAGAATCAACAATACCAAATGATCAATAAAATCGACACACCCTTAGCTAGATTGACAAAGAAAAAATAAAGGGAAGATGAAAATTTTAAAAAATCAGAAATCAGAATGGGGTGTTGGGGGTGGGAATTACCACTGACCCTGCAGAAATAAGAGAGATTATAAGAGGACATTATGAACAACTGTATACCAAAAAATTAGATAATGTATTCAAGATGGTCAAATTCCACAAACATGCAACTTGTGCAGTCACAAGTGAAAAGATGGAAACAGTTATCAAAAAAACCCCAAAAATGAAAAGCTCAGGACTAGATGGCATCACAGGTAAATTCTACCAATCATTCAGAGACAATCTAATAACAACATTGCTCAATGTCTTCCAAAAAATTGAAAGGAAAGAACACTGTGAAACTCATTCTATGAAGCCAAAATTAACTTAATACCAAAACCAAATATGAAAAAGAAAATGACAGACCAATATCTGTAATGAAAATAGATGCAAAAATCCTCAACAAAATATTTGCAAATCAAATCTAAAAGTACATTAAAAGAATTATACACCATAACCAAGTGGGTTTTATTCCAGTTATGCAAGAGTGGCTCAAAACATGAAAATTAATTAGTGTAATAAACCACATTGATAATTTGAAGAACAATCACATGAAACTCCTGAATGATTCAGAAAAGGCATTTGACAAAATACAGCACTGTTTCTTGATAAAAACACTATAAAAGATAAGAATAGAAGGAAGATTTCTCAATATGGTAAGTGCCTATATGAAAAACATACAACTACCACTGTACTGAATGATGAAAGACTGAAAGCTTTCCTGCTGAGATTAGGAAAAAGACAAGGATGCCCACAGTCACCAAAAATATTCAATATTGTGCTAGCTGTTCTAGCTAAAGCAATTAGGCTATATAAAGAAATAAAAGTCATGCAAATAGAAAAGGAAGAATTAAAACATTCATTATTCGCTGATGATATGATACTACTTTTGGAAAATCCTGAAAAATCTACAACAAAGCTACTAGAACTAAAAGATGATTTCAGCAAAGTGGCAGTATACAAAATTAATATTCAAAAGCCAATTGCATTTCTATACACTACTGATGTGCAATTTGAGGAGGAAATTAGAAAAAAATACCTTTCATAATAGTGGCTAAAATAATCAAATATTTAGTAGTACACCTAGCCAAGGACATAAAGGAAACTACAGAATATTGCGAAAACAAGCCAAAGAAGACTTAAATAAATGGAAGGGAATTCCATGTTCATGGATTGGAAGACTAAATATTGCTATGATATCAGTTCTACCCAAACTGATTTACAGATTCAATGCAACACCAATAAAAATCCCAACAGCCTCTTTTGCAGAAATAGAAAAGCCAATTATCAAATTTATTTTGAAGGGTAAGTGGCCCCAAATAGCCAAAAATGTCTTAAAAAACAAAAGTGAAGTTGAAAGACTCTCACTTCCTGACTTTAAAGCATATTACTTAGCTACAGTGGTTAAAAAAAAAAAAAAGAAAATAAAGGAAAAGAGAAAAAGTATGATACTGGCATAAAGAAAGAAACACTGACCATTGGAACCAAATCTAGAACTCAAAAATAGACCCTCACATCTAGAGTCAAGTGTTTTTTGACAAGACTCTCAAGCCCTCTCGGCTGGGCCAGAACAGTCTATTCAACAAATTGTGCCGGAAGAACTGGATAGCCATATCCAAAAGAAAGAAATATGACCCCTATTTCATACCTTATACAAAAACTAACTCAAAATAGATCAAGGACCTAAATATAAAAGCAGCAACCATAAATCTTCAGGAAGAAAATATAGGAAAACATCTTCAAGACCTGGTGGTAGGTTGTAGTTTCTTAAAGCTTACACTCAAAGCATGAGCAACAAAAGAAAAAGTAGATAAATGGGACCTTCTCAATATTAAACACTTTTGCACCTCCAAGAACTTTGTCAAAAGGGTGAAATGATAGTCATCGCAGTGGGAGAAAATATTTGGCGATCAGAGATCCAACTGGGGTTTAATATATATGATATATAAATAAATCCTACAACTCAACAATAAAAAACAAATGACCTGATTAAAAAATCGGCAAAGACTTGAAAAGACAATTGTCCAAAGAAGAAATACAAATGGCAGAGAAACACATGAAAAAATGTTCAACATCACTAGTGATTAAAGAAATGCAAAAAAAATACAAGGAGATTTCATTTCACACCCACGAGATTGGCCACTATTAAAAAGCCAGAAAACTCTAAATGTTGGAGAGAATGTGGAGAGATAGGAATGCTTATTCACTCTTGGTGGGAATGTAGAAGGTACAGCCATTTGGTACTGTTTGGCAGTTCCTAAGGAAATTGAATATAGACTTGCCAGTGATGCAGCAATACATCTGATGTTCATAGCAGTGTTATTCATGATTGCCAGAAGTTGAAAACAACCCAGGTGTCCATCAACTGGTAAGTGGATAAACAAATTGTGGTGCATGCACATGATGGAATATTATGCAGTGGTAAGAAGAAATGAATTTGTGAGGCATATGACAGCATGGATGAACCTGGAGGATATTATGTTGAGTCAAGCAAGCCAGATAAAAAAGGACAAATACTGTATGATTGCACTATTACAATCTAAACATATTGTGTAAACTCATGGAGTTAATAATTAGAATATAGGTCACCAAAAGATAGAATGATGTTAGAGAATGGAATGCTGAAGGTTAATCTGTGCAGAATTGGTGAAAAGGTTGTTTGTAAATCTTTGGAACTTAATAGAAATGGTGAAAGCACATCATAGTGTTTGTGACTAGCAGAATTATTATGTGGGTATGACAGTGTTTGAAAGGGTAACTCTTTCCTTACCAGAAGCAAAGCTAAAAAATGTAATATGGGACTATAACATAGTTAAACCTCATGTAAAATACAAATATGGGTGATATTCATATACAAGACTATTTTTTTTATAAAATATAAAGACAAATATACTAGAGAAAAGGAAACTAAATAGCTATGTATGGCAGGGAAAGCATAGAGTGATTGAAAGGTGATGTGTTTTTTTCTTTTGTTTGATTGTTTTTTGTTTCTTATTATTTTTGGAATAATGAAGACTCTTCAAAACTGATTGAGATAATGAATGTACAACTATGTGATTATGCCCAATAACACTGATGCACACTTTGGATGGATTTATGCTTTATTAATATATATCGATAAAATTGATTTGTTAAAAAAATCCTCATGTGGATTTTTAAATGTCAGTTACTGTTATAAGTGTTCCATGTATTGACTCTTTTAACCCTTATAAAATCTGCATGAGATAAGTACAATTTTTATCCTCCCTTTACAGATGGGAAGACACAGAAAACACTGGACCTGGGATTTAACTCTAGGCTGTGGGCTTCCAGAGATGTTACTAGTCACCATGTTAGGCAAACTATCTCAAGAACACCCCTAAAAAACTCCTTAAGAGGAGAAAAAACAAGATGATTATGTCTTTTCACAATTATATATCTCTTGAAATTTTAGAGAAATTGATAATGTATTCCAAATTAGATCACTTGCATTAGCTCACACTTTCAAGTAGATAATTCTGATACTCAAGTTCATATTCACCAAACTTCTGAGTTGAGATAAATTAGTTAATCAGGAAAACTAGTATCATAGGGAGCATGATCAATTCCAATATAAAATCTCATGTAGAGAAAATTTAACATCTAATATATTATCTAGATCATAGTGCCTCATATATGTCCATACCTACCTGTTGCAGTTGGGCAGTTTGATGTAATTATGAATTCCAAAAATATATTTGGATCATGCTTATAAACTGATCTGTTAATCTGGGCATGATTAGGTTAGGATTAGGGCATTGACTGGGCCATACCAGGAGGGCATTGAGCCCCACCCCTTGGTGGGTGGGGAATCAAATATAAAAGGCATGGCAAGAACAGAATTGAAGCAGTTTTGATGTTGGAGAAAAGGCCCCAGGAGAAGAGAAGCGAGCCGTTCACATGATCGTCTACAGCTGACCTTGTGGAGGAAACAGGAGCTAAGCCCGGAGAGAAACGCATCCCCGGGAAGAGAGGAACCCAAGAAGCCTGAACCCTGGCAAACGCCAACACCTGTCTTGCTCTAACACATGGCAATGAACTGTGGTGAGAGAAGAAACTTAACGCTTTATGGCCTGGTATCTGTGGACTTCTACCCCAAATAAATACCCTTTATAAAGACCAACCCATTTTTGGTATTTCACGTTTGCATCCCTTTGGCTGACTAATACACAACCGTTAAATTTTGAATGCAGATACTACACTCATATTTTAAACTAAAGGCAAATATGGACCAAATCCCAAAGTCCATAGAAAATTTACAATAACTGCTACATTGGTGAAGATAAATTTATTTATCTTAATACATTTAAAATTTTCTATTTCTATCATTTACTTACTCTCTTATTTACTCTGAGATCGAGATACTTTCTGGGAAAAACAAAATAAAACAAAAAGAGGCTATTTAAATAGGAACTGCATGTCAACTGTTTTGGAGAAAACCATGGTACTGCTATTCTGTCACATTCTGCTCCCACTCCTTCATCTACTGTTTTGCAATATGACAATGCCTAGAATGAAAAGGGGGGTTATAGTTGATTGCACTTGGGAAGCATGGTCAATAAGGAAAATCAGTGTAAGTATTGAGAGAGCATAGAAGAATAAAAGAATAAACAGTATTTGTGGGAAAATTAACCATTATCCTATAGTTGTATGAGAAATATTCAATTGTTTCTTACTCTCAAAACATCAGAAAAGAAGTAATAGTCATAGCACAATAGATTCCAACTCAGTGTGGTAGACGAAAATCAGTGAAATATTTTCTAAATGCAAAGTATTCATCTAGAAAATTAGCACATCATTCTGTGCTTAGGTCTTGAGCTGAAATAGGGAGCTGATAACACCTAAGTGAAGAGTGCCATTGTCAAGACATTCTACTACTTATGGTTTTTGTGTGTGTATGTTTTATGGAGGGGGATTCTTTTTTTAATGCAATGCTTAGATAGATATTTTTTGTTTAAAAATGAGAAAACTGAATACAATTGTATAGTTTCAAACCCCAGAAGAAAATCCTTTCCATATTTTGTTCTTGTGTTGTGACATTGTCTCTTTTTGTCATTCGTAAAATTTCTCTTCTATATTTACCTTATGGCCCTTTCTTACAAAGGTTTTATTCTTTTTCATCTTTTCCACATTTGTTTTCCAAAAAATCTTCTAGCTTCCACTTAGAAAGGCTTTATCTAGTGACTGTGGGACACCAGGAAATTAGTTCTATAATCACTTGCCTCTGTAAGGCTTGTGTGCTTTTCAGACCAGGAATATTTTCCTTAGACCTGGATTATTCAACTTTTGTAGGAAGACTGGCCAGGATTTCAATCCAAGTCCTTACACAGTCCTACTTTACTCAACCTATCTGGGCCACATATAATTTTCAGTTACTCCAACTAAACAATTAAAATAAAAGTAGGTAATGGATAAAGAATGCCCTTCAGAGCTCCATCTAAATCATGCTTTATATGTTTTGTATGCAATGATTAGATAGATATATTCTGTTCAAACATGTGAAAATGAAATAAAAATAAATGGTGTGCCTTTAAAAATAAATTACATCATTTGGAAAGTGAAGCATTGCATTGAATATGTAGACTAAAACTTATCTATGGTACAATTTCCTTCTCTGTTCAGAAATAGAAGGATATTAGTATTTTGTGTCTCAATTCCCTATATGAAGAGCAGATATCAATAGGCAATAATAAATTGAGTTCAAAAACAAATAGGAAAGGGCAATAGCTTAATTTGAGACAAATACAAGGTAATATAAAGTGGCATGCCAGAATATAGCAGCAAAGTAAAAAAATAAAGACAATGCTCTCTGAGGAGGCAGATTAATAATATTAAGATTTTTTTTGGCGAGAGCACAGCATAACTCAATGGTAAAATTATTATTCAATGATGACAGAAAAATTTAAATAGTAGTCAATAAAACATTTTACAAAATTCATGTTTACCTAAAATGACAGATTCTTATGAAGGTTCCAAATTTGAGTTAAATAATAAAATGAAGTAAATTTAGTAAATTAAAATGTAAATAAAATCACATATCATATTGGATAACAGCTAGAATATGGAGAGAAATTGAGAAATTGAACTCATTCAATTGGTCATTTCCTTGAATTATCTGAAATTCACTGCCATAGCAAACTATGTCTCCCTACTAAAGGAGAACTGATCAGGTCACGCACCATTTGGTGTTAAATCAACTGTGCAAGTGTGCCACATGATTTCTCCATGAATCAATTGACTAATTATCCAGATCTCTAACATTGGAATAATACATGATGGTCCTTATTTTATCAAGTTTGATAAGTTGGAGAAAATATACAAAATATAAGTAAATATTTACAAAGAATAAGTATGTACCAGAAAATATTCATTCCAGAATATTAGGTTTTAAAACTAGTTTCAGTGTATGTAGAAAAATAAGTAGCTAGATTTATAACCATTTTAATAATTATATGTGCTTCTCTACTTTAACTATTAAAGAAAATCTCATATATTAAATTTGTGATGTTCAATTAGAAGAGATTTATTCAAATCATTTGTAATGTAAATTATTTGAAATTAAAATGTTCAAAAATATCATTGAAGCTATATGTCTTTCTTAAAAATATATTCTGAGTGTAGTAATATCCAGATTTATGTCCCAATCAACTGCTTCTGGTAGGCATAATTCTGAGCTGATCCGCACTGATCTCCCTTGCTTGACACCCTGCCTTTGGAGTGTGGGTGGGACCTGTGAATATGGCTCCATAGATTATGATAAATTTTATAGCAAATGGTGATATTATACAGTTAGGCTGTTTTAGGTTGCCAAAAGATTCTGGGAGTAATTTACAAGAAATGTGTTGACTTTTACAATGGGAATTTATTAGGTTAAGATCTTATAGTTGTGAGGCTGTGGAAATGGGAAAATGTCCAAATCAAGGCATCATGAAAGATGATGTCTTACTGACGGTTGTTTGCTGGCAATCTTGGACTCCTGCCATGGTGGAAGACACAATGGTGGCTCCCCTTTTCTTCAGGCCTCATTGCTTGAATTTATTGCTCTCCATGGGCCTTCTCTCTCAACCTTTCCAGGGTCTCTTTTCATGCCTCTGTGCTTTGCTGATTCCAGCCTTCAGCCCCCAGGACCATTCTCGCTGTCTCTGCATCTTTTTTCATGTGTCTGTGGTTTTATAGTATTCCATTTATAAAGCACTACAATAAGAGGATTAAGACCTACCCTGGGTCCTACAATCTAACCAAAGTGCCTTAACTGAAGCAACACAAATCAAACATTGTCTAATCAAAAGTTCCCTTAACTGAATTTAATCAAAATGTTCCATCTAAACTCACCAAAACAATGAGTTACAGGCACAGAAATGGGTTCATTTTAAAAACAGGATTTACTGGGGCCCACAAAAGACTCAGATCAGCACCTTCAACCTTCTGGACCACAAAAATAAATGTTCTTTCCATACATAAAATACATTCATTCCATCATATTATTTCAAAAGGCTTAAATCATTTTAGTAAACAATTCTAAGTACAAAATTTCATCAAAATCACTAATAGGCATTCAATGTATTTTGAGGCAAAATTCCCCTCTGGCTCTAGAACTGTGGAACTTACAAAACAAGTTATTTGCTTCCAGTATACAAAGGAGGGACAGTCACAAGATAAATAATCCCATTGCCATAGGTTGAAATTGTAAGGAAAACAGGGATCATGTGTCCCAAACAGATCCCCAAACCTGCAGGGAATACTCCATTAGATTTCAAAGTCTGAGAGTCATCTATTGAACTAAGGTTTCTTCTCCTCAGGGCCTCATGGAGTTCCACCCCTTCCAAGGGCTTGCCCAGAAGCCATTTTCTCGGCTCCATCTTCATCCAGCATATGGTTGGCCACTGAGATCTTGGCATACACTCCAAGAACATGAGGGTGATGGCCAAATATCCCCAATCTCCAGGGCACAGGCTCAACCACCTCAGAACTGTGGAGTGGCAGCCAAACTCTAGACCTCACATCTTCAAGAACACCCTCAGGTGGCAGCTTCCTGAATAATGGGGTGGAAGGCCAATCTTCTCCAAGCTGTAGGGTATAATCACCCCCTGTGCACATATGGATGGGGTCACTCTCTAAGTCTGAGAAGAGTATTTAGTCCAGACCTCAGCTTCCATGCTTCTGTCTTTGAAGTAATTTTTCCTTCAGTCTCTCCCTTTTCTGTCCCTTTTAGTCTGTGCTGCCAGTTGTTTTATCCCTACAGGTTTTGCCAAAAGCTTGTTGGTTTCAGATGCAGTGCACATGGGTCCCAACCATCAGAGAATGGGACTTTTCATAGAGCCTTCCCAGATAACTGTATTCCAATCCTGAATTACACTGAAATGACCAAATAGTTCTATGTTCAGTTAAGTCCTCACATGGGGCACTGTTATCTGGAGACTTGTTTTCTGGGAGCTCAGAATTTTCCAAACCATCAATTTCTGATGTCTTTGTGCTCAAGAGTTCAGTTCTCAGCTTATCCCTTTCCTCTCACATATTGTTATAAGCTGCAAGAAGAAACCAGGGTTTGTTTTCCATATTTAGTCTGAAAATCTCTTCATCTAAATATCCAAACTCATCACTTTCAAATTCTGCCTGCCATATAAAATCAGGAGTTAATTTTGTCAAGTTCTCTGCCAATTCAAAGCATGGATTGCCTTCCTTCCAGTTTGCAATTACACAGTCAACATTTCTCTCTAAGTCCTCATCAGAAGTATTTTTAGCTTACGTATTTCACCAACAGTCTACTCAAGGCAATCTAGGTCTTTTGTATCAAGCATCTCACAATTCCCCCAGAATCTATCCCTTACCATGTATAAAACCATTCTAATACTTTTGGTATTTGCATAGCAGCAACACCCTGCTCTTCTATCAATTTCTGTTTGTTTGCTAAAAGTGATGGGAGCCATATATCAAAAACATGTGGACTTTCACAATGAGAATTTATTATGTTAAAAGCTTCAGTTCTGAGTCTGTGAAAATGTCTAAATCAAGGCATTATCAGTGATACTGTCTCACCAAAAGTTGGCTACTTGAGATCCTGGATTCCTGCCATGTGGTAAGACACAATGGCAGCTCTGCAGGTCTCTGCCATCTCCTCAAAGCTCACTTTCTCCCAAGCTCAGATGTGGGTTATCAGGTACATGGCAGTTTCCACTTGTCTATCTCCTCCTCTCTGACCTCAGTGCTTCAGGTTCTTGCTCTCCATGGGTCTTCTCTTCCTGCCTCTCTGGGACCTCTTTCCATGCCTCTGTGCTCTGCTGATTCCAGCCTCCAGCATTTGGACTTCTCTTTCTTTATGTAAGCAGTTGTTTTTTTTTTCCTGTCTCTGCTTTTTAGTCTTCTAGGGTATGTATTGGAAAATGATATATCTAAATACTTATAGCCTTTTCCCATGAAACACACATTTAAAGACTGGATACTACTTATTGCTGGGGAAGTCACAGACTTAGCCATCATATCTCAGGCTTTGCTTACCCCCTCCTTTTCCCCGATTGCTTGTTTCCAAAAAGATGTTTTGATATGTTTCAATTTCACAGCCTGGAGGAGATGTTAGGTCTCCACCATGAAAAACAATCTACTCTGCAACGAAATGGCCTGACAAGTAGCCCCAGCTTCTTGCCAGGGTGGTAGCTGTATAAAGGTTGCTTGATACTTGCTTTTTGCTCAGTTGCAGGGTCCCATTCCCTTAAGATGTAGAAAATATGCAGATCTTGGGCAGTATAAGGTCCCTCATTGCTGATGCCAGGCCATGCATATGGAGTCGACATCCACTGACCCTGATCTGAGCAGTTGGCCTTCCCAGAGGACTAGTCATGATGGAACTTCTTCCCTTGCTCTTTTGGCTGTGAAAGTAATAAAAAATGGTCATATGCTGAAAATCTGTTTGCCTGAACCTGTGTTACCACAAATCGCCCTGTAGCAACTCACTCCAGAACTATTTCAGCAGTAGAATTAAGTACAGGGAAAGTAATGAGAAAGAATGAAAACTTAAAGATAAAATGGAATGATAGACAAAATAATTTCCCTTAATATGGTTGGCAAATTAGTGTCTCAAGATCTGAACATAGAGATAAGGAGGAAATTTTCTTAAAAACAAATGTCATGGATTTCAGAAGATCTTCTAAAAAATATACTTTTACAAAACTCTCAAATCCATAGAATTTACCATTTGCTGCAATTATCAAAAATCTTTAGCTTATAGTAACAATAAAAATTAATGTGGAATTATGACCAATCAAGTTGATGATATCAGACACTGTAGGGTGCAGACCCCAAAGAACTAAGAAGTGAACATCATTACCAACACCACAGAAGTAAAAAGGATTATAAGAGGATACTATGTATAATTGTAAGCCAGCACATTGGGCAAACTCTTAGTAACAACAAACTATCTACACTGACTCAAGAAGAAATAAAAGATCTCAACAGACCAATAATGAGTAAAGAAATTGAATTAGTAGCCAAAAATCTCCAGCCAAAGGTTAATTCTGAAGACAGGCCTTACTTCAGTATGCAAACAGTTTGAGTAGCTCAGGCTTGAGAGTTACCTCTTTCCTGCATACCATATATCCTGATGATGTGATCAACATTTTTTTGTTATATTACTTTGTAGAATGAAGTTGTTCTTAAAGAATATATTTTCCCTATTAAAAAATACATAGCTTAAATAAAAATAAAGTTGTAATCATTTAATGAGATATCATAGTGCTTATTAAAAGCAACTTGAAAACATAAAATTCTCCCTTTCCAAATTAGAAATTATTTCAAACAGGTTGCCAGAGAAGAAATATATATCATGACCATACAGTCTAATCGGCAACCATATCAGTAATTAGCAACTCCAGAAGACAGCATGTTAATTCCTGTGCCTTTTACAGTATTCATTAATTAAGAGCAAATATAAGAAAACTGATGATATCTACGATCTCTGAGAATAGTAAACTAAAATGATCCAGTTTCACTATTCTGGAAAAAATATTTAATTATTACTAGATATAAAAAGGGCTTTTAATGTGAATATCCTCACTGTTCTGATTTTGTGATAATCAGGGTAGGCTAAACATTCGCTGTATTAGAAACCATGCATGTGTCCCCAGACCTAGTTTTCTCCCTAGGTCTGGTTTTTAGAATGCTGGTGATAAACTAAGCCTGATTTATTATATGACCATCCTGTATGGGAAAAGACTGTAACCTTGGGTATCTTTGGTCAACCTTAAGAGATATAGCAGGAGGACAGATGTGGCTCAGGTGGTTGGGCATCCATTTCCCATATGGAGGAACATGGGTTCCATCCCCGGGACCTCCCGGTAAAAAGAAAAAAAAGAAAAAAAAGAGAAATATAGAAGGTGCGTGGGCCAGTAGGCCCCATGAACGGATGTGCTGCCAGGCCCTGTGAGCCGGTGAGCTCCCCCCATTCCATGCGCCGGTGTACTGTCAGGCCTTGTGAGCCACGCAGCAAGATGACGATGTAACAGGAGAGTGACACGAGGGAGATCCAAGATAAGATGCACTGAAAAACCAGGAACTAAGGTGGCATAGGCAGTAGGATGCCTCTCACCCACATCGGAGATTCTGAGGATGGAATCCCAGTGAAGACAGAAGGAGAAGGATGAGAAGAGAGGGCAGGAAACAGACACAGAGTCGCCCAGCGAATGGACACAGAAACAGCAAAAATGGGGGAGGGGGAGGGGTGGTAAAAATGGATAAAAGTAAATAAATAAATAAATCCTTTAAAAAGTATATAGGGGAGGGAGATACAGATTATAGTTAGTAGTAATACTTTGACGATGCTCTTTCATGATTTGTTAACAATTGTTTCACAACAATGAGGGGTGTTTGTGTGTGGGGGTGAAGTTTGGGAGCCCTGTATGACATTATGCATGTTTGTTTTGTAAGTTCACGATGTTTACTGAACACTTATAGTTTATGTATGTTCATGTATGAATGATATACTTCAATAAACTGTTTAAAAAAATAAAATTAAAATGGCTTTTAGAGACACAGAGCTATCTTAAGGATATAATAATGACAGACACAGCACAAAGGAGCAACTGCTACTCCTTGTTATTTATAATACTCTATTACATGCAGTCATCATTCATATTTCCATATACTTTTCTTTTAAAATGTATATCACAGCCAGAAGTTGCACATTTTTAGGCAATTATTTGATTGATCAATGTCGTTTGAATAGCTGAACTCTCCGAGAGGGCTGTTACCTATCTGTGTGGCTCGGTACTTTCTTACAATATTGTCTGACAGAGAGAATATGATTTGTATCTTGTTTTAAGTTTATATAGGATTACATATATGGGGAAAATTAGCAAATGGCAAGATTGCAATACTTAAGATAATTTATTTTTCCTTTATTATAGCTAAGGGTGTCAAGTCAGTTCAACCATAAACACTTTTTAATATTTTGGAAGTATTCAAAAAAAACAATCTCAAGACAACACCATTTGGTCTGTTGACAAAGGTGCCACAAGGACACAATATACTTGCAAAATATCCTGTTGTTTTCATCATATTTAACTATCACTTTGTTTTGATATTTTGAATACTATTAAATTCAAATTGCACCTACAAACAGAAAGTTATATAGAAACAAAATCATAATTTTGGAAGACTTTTAGAATATATATACTAAAATTTTTCCTGTAAGGTGCATAAAACAATAATGTTCAAAAAGAAGCATATACAAATATCGCATATATAGCACAGATATATAATATATATGTTGTGCATATATGTAATATATATGCATTCACACATCTAAATAAAAATGACCACATCAAAAATAACACCTTTTGCGTCTTTGCTCCTTCAAAATATTCCATGAAAATGGCAATGCCACGATGTTTGACAAAAGTAATACTGTGTCCCTATGACTGACAGCATGATGTCCCACCTGCTTCCTCTTAGTGATGTTTACCTTGAAATGATGTTCTTTCTAAATACATAGCCCAAGAATCAGTACTTAGGCCCAAGGTTATCAATTTTTATTATTATTATTATTTTAAAAGAAGCTTTAGATTTCATAAATGTTGCAAAATGTATAATGGCCTGTATCTGTCATTGTTACGTCATGCAGAACAATTCCAATGTCCCAAAAATGCCTCATGTTACAACTATTTTTCCCTCTCCCTACCCTCAGAACCTCTGGTGACCACTGACTTTATATCAATATTATAAGTTCTTCTGTTACTAAAATAATAATAAGTCTGCTTTAGTCCATAGTTGCAATCCTCCCTTATGTTTGTTCATTCCTCTCTTTCACATATAGTACCATGGTTTACTGCCATTACAAAAAATCAGCAGGTTTTACTATCATGCCAGAAGTTCTGAGATATTATACCAAGTATTACATCAGGGATATGATAACTTTTGAATTCCCTTGCCAATCCACACTTCCAAGTTTGGGCTACCAGCCAGACTTTGCCTGTCTTTGTTCATTACATTGCCTTCAAGACTTTTGTTTGTTGTTGTTATCAGCCAGCCTGATAGGAACTTAAGCTGCCACACCAAACTTGTAAAAGATTTTAAGCAGGAGCACAATATAAACTGATTTATGTCTAAAAAGTTACCCTAGCTATTATGTGTAGGAAGGCATGTAGTTAGTAGTTTGACAGCAGGGAGAGAAGTCAGAGGTTGTGGCAAAACTCTGGGTAGAGATAATGGCAGCAGTATAGCTAGGTGGATTTGGATTCTATTTTAGTGATAGCACCTGCAGGCTTTCCTGAGGGATTGGGTATTCAGGAGAGCAATGAAGAGGAATGGAAGGATTATTTGCAGATTATGGTTTGGAGGTCCTAATTATTCAAGTGACAAAGATATGGGGGGTATAGCTGATTTATGGGAGCTTCTGGAGGGAGGTATCATAAATTTTGTTTTTAACATATTAAGACTGAGATATATATTAATCATTCATTTGGGTGTGTGGAGTTGGCATGTGAATTTATGACTATGTAATGCTGGGATGTATTTAGGAATAGAGATAGACATTTAAGTGTCTTTAGCACATAGATAAAAATCTGGGTTGTGACTGATTTACCAATATAAATTTACTGCCCAATGTTACAAAATTGCTTTTTAGTTAAACAGAAAAGGTACCTAGAATGTGAGTCGCTCGAGTTGTGTAAATATTTTCAAGCAATCCATCTATATATTTATAAGTAAGTAATTGGAAGCAAATAAAAATAAACCAGGAAACATTTCTGTCATGTTTTCTTGCATATTATTATTTAATGTAGTTTTCAAATGTTCAATGACCATGTATAAGGAAATGAAATATCTATAGCAATAATTTTATATGCATATATGCAAGATACTGCTTTAAGAAATGTCAATGATTTATTCTAACATAGAGAAAAAAGAAGTTATTTTCCATTCATACATTGTTGAATACTTCTTAAAAACTGCTAAAGAAATTTCCAAGATTGCTATGATTAAATGAAAGAAAAAGCAACTTTCTGATTTCCAAAAATTAAGTACTATCTCTTAGTGTATCACTAAATGTATATTAATTAATTATTTTACTTATTTTGGAGTTTGCCATAAGGTTGCCATAGGTTTACTGTAAATTTATTATAAGACAAGATGCAAGTCATTCTGTGCAAAATTTTCAGCACTTATGGTTCTTTTTCCTTATTTTATATAAATATATTACCCTGGAGTAACATTAAATCTAACTTGCAGATTTGGTTTTCCCCATGTCATTTAAGTGTTATTCTCCCCAGAATTAATAGTGTCTTCTTGAAACAGTAATGTATTATGTGTTACCAACTCATTCTTTCCAGTTGAAAAGATCTTGTAATTTATCATGAGGAGAAAGAAAAATCTGTTTATTTGTTTCACCTTGATGAAGCAAATGGAAGAAAAACTGTGTAGAGAAAGCTGCTTTGTGAGAATGCCCTGCTGTGTAGAGATTCTGGCCCTTTGCTGTCCACTGATTTAAGTGCCATCAGTTAAATTTAAAGACACCATAAAAATTGTGTGACTTCACATTAAAATGCATTTAGACCTACCTTTGGACACAAAAATGCAGGTTTTATGTAACTTTACCTTTCCCAGCTACTGGGGAATATGACAATGATGTTAGATTTATAGGGCAAAACCTAAATTCAAACTAACAACAATTAGGTATGCCTTATTATTTTCTGTTGTAATTTAGAATAAGAATGAAGTTCCTTTTAAAGAAAACTTAGCAATGGCATGAATTTTTTTTTTCAAAGCCACTCACCTTTAGATCTTAGCAGGCAATTTTTATTCAATTACTATTTCTACTGAAACACTTCCTGATAAATCAATTTTTGACATAAAAGTGGGATTTACTTTATGAGATAGTTTAATGAGATTGTTAAATGAATGATCTCTTTTGTCTTGATAAAAAAGGAGCTGGAGCCTCCCCAACTATTGGTGAACATTCTGAAGAAATGAGGGGGCCACTACTTCTTCCCAGGAAGGGAAATCCCTGAAGGCATGTTAGGGTCTCTTTCTCTCTCTTCCATATTCATAAGTCTGGAGGGCAATTAATACTAGCAAGAGTTTGGCATCTGTGGTGAAATTTTAGTTTAGTTTTTTTTTTTTCTAGTTATATTTCCCTCAAGAAGCCTTTTTGCAAAAGTGAGTGAGTGCTCTCCTTATTTCCTTCTAAGACATAGAAAGTTCACTTGGCCAAAGTCCCTTTATTGTGCACTTAAGATGTGCTGCTCTCCAATTCTAAATATGTTTTGTTTACAGGGGAAGAAGTAAAAAGGCTCTTTTTTGAACATGGATTGAAATCTAAATCTCCAATATACCGTTTTGAATAGAAAAGTTTTTAATACTATTTTTATTTAAATTTTATGTGGGACTGGGAAGGCTTCTATTTGGAGGGTGTAAAGGATGTTTTCTTTCACATAATATATTAATGTTGCTTTTATTTTTAAAAAATAATATTATGTTAATAGAGAGCATGAAATTAAATAATGATTTGCTTAACATTTGGAAATTCAGGCTTTTCCAGTAGCTATGAAAGAAACATTTAAATATAAGAGGATAATAGAGATGGAAGAATTTTAAGGAAAAAACCCAGGTTAAACCTAGAATCACAAAGAATAGGACATGTCTGGAGTCTTCGCGAGAACTTCACGCAGTTTGTCCTGGATGGAGAATGACTCCTGAGCATTACAAATTATGAAGTTCTGTGATAGAATCATGTGCCTGAGTCTTTTTTGGTGCCATGCACTTAAATTTCTCGTGGCTATCCTAAAATACACATTCAATTTACAATCTAATGAATGTATAAACTCAAGTCAAATAGAATACCAGGAAGAGGAAGATTATATACATATATGAGTGTGTGTGTACATATATATATATGTGTGTGTGTGTATTATTCTGCAACGTGCCAGGCACTATGATAGTAGCTTTACACACTGTCTTTAGTGCTTTAAGGCAATGTGGAAATTTCCAATAGCTTATCATACCTTGCTTATTCTTTTTATGACCTTAAAATATTTATTTAGTTTTACTATTACATATTCCTTGCATCTGTATATTCTCAGGCAGGATGCTTACAACAAATATTTCATATTTTAAGCAATACTCTTTTTCTTGGTGTTCTGACAGTTGATAAATGTTGGTTATTAGTATAAAGCCATTATATAATTTACATTAATTAAAAAATAATAAATAAGCAAATGAATAAACCAAAAAATCCAAGCAAAAATGCCGATTATAACCAGCATTATCGGTATTTGTTTTCTTATAATAGACATTGGAGACATAGAAATAAATAGTACTTTTTAAATTTTCTCATTCTACCAACACAATGTTGGCATTAATGGTCAACAAGCCAAAATAGAAAATGGTACATTGTGGAGTAAGAAAGAGAAAATGAAAAATTTTCAAAGATTTTTATGTGTCTACTTGCAGTTCTGGTCCTTGTACCTTCAATTGTAAAGGTAATAATTTAGATATATAAAATATAAAGTTTAATAATTTTATTTTCCTGAATTGTCCATTTTTCCTTTGAAATGAAAAAAAAATGATATATTTATTTCCCTTCATTATAATGAAGTCAATTTTATACACACACATTTCTTTAGAGACAGTTTTTAAATTTAACAATCTAAGATTACTAATTCTTGTGCACTGCTTGTATTTTCGGTGTTCTTCCAATACTAAACACTTTCCTTAATAAAATTTGATGACTGAAATGTATCAAATTTTCAAAATTCTATTTATGATCTCCTGTGAACTGGAACTACCTGGTTCTCTATTCCCCCAAGCTATACATCATTATTTACAAGCAATCAGTCTTGAATTATTTTAAAATGCTAACTATTGATATCTGAATATTTTCTCCTAGTAGAAGTCTGCTTTAATTTTATTTATTTACTTATTTGAAATTTGGGGACATTTTATTGTGGATGTCATAGAAAATTTTACAAAGAACTGTAAAGGCAAAAATTCTTAGACCAATGTTAAGCAAATGGTGAGGTGTTAATATAAAAATCATTCTTCCAAGAGGCTTATCAATGATCAGATGAAGTCTCAGCTGAATACTCTGAGCTCATTGATTCCAAAAGCCCAACACAGAGGAGGCCAAAGTGCATTGAATCCACTGCCATTAGGTTTCTTTTTTAGCTCGTATATTTTCCTTTATTTGCGTTTTTAAATTTATTTTTTATTAGAGCAATTGTAGGTTTACAGAAACACCATGTAGGAAGTACAAATTCTCATATAGTGCCTTCTCACACACAAAGTTTTCCCGATTATTAACATTTTGCATTAGTGCGATAATTTTGTTATAATTCATGAAATAATATTATAATTAAGCTATTAATTTTGAAACATGTTTTACATTGTGCTGTACAATTCTATGTGTGTGTGGTAATTTATATGCAACCTAACATTTCCCTTTTTTTTCCTTTTCAAATATATAATTCAGTGGTGTTAAACACATATACAAAGCTGTGCCTCCATCCCCATGATCCATTGCCAAAACTTAAAACATTAACTCCTCATTTCCCATCCCAAACTGACCCCTGGTAACCTGTATTCTACTTTCTGACTTCATGAATATGCTTATTCTGCTTATTTCATATAAGTGAGATCAAACAGTATTTGTCACTTTGTGTCTTGCTTATTTCACTCAACATGATGTCTTCAAGCTTCATCCATGTTGTAGCATGCATCAGAACTTCATTCCTTTTTACAGCTGAAAATATTCCATTCTATGTATATATTACATTTTGGTTATTAATTCATCTGTTTCCTACAGTGGCTGCATAATTTCACATTGCCACCAGCAACATACAACTGTTCCTATTTCTCTACATCCTCTCTAGCACATGTTATTTTCCATTTTTTTAAAAGTAGCCTTTCTAGTGGGTGTGAAATGGTATCTCATTGTGGTTTTGGTTTGCATTTGCCTGATAGCTAGTGACATTGAGTATCTTTTCTTGTGCTTATTGCCCATTTATGTATCTTCTTTGGATAAATGTTTCTTCAATTTTTTTTTTAATTGATATTTTGTGGTTAAGTCCCAGAAGTTCTTTATAAGTTCTAGATGTTAAGCCTTATCATATATAAAGTTTCCAAACATTTTCTCCAAATCTGTAGCCTGTCTTTTTACTTTCTTGAGAAAATCCTTTGAGACAAAAAAGTTTTAATTTTAATGTAGTCCCAATTATCAATTTTTTTCTTTTGATTTTTTTGTGTTTTTCGTGTAAAGTCCGAAAAACCACTGCCTAACAATCTCCTGAAGATATTTCTTTATGTTTTCTTTTAGTAATTTTATGGTTTTAATTCTTATATTTAAGTCATTGATCCACTTTGAGTTGATTTTTGTATATGCTGTGAGTTAAGGGTGCAGCGTCATTATTTTTCCATATGGGTATCTAATTTTCTCAGCACCATTTATTGAAGAGACCATTCTCTTCACATTGAATGGATTTGGAACCCTTATTAAAAATCAGTTGTCCTTAGATGATAGGATTTATTTCTGAACTCTCAATTCAATATCATTGGTCTATGTCTATCCTTTTGCCAGTAACTCACTGTTTTGATTACCTTAGATTTATAGTAAGATTTAATATTGGGAAGTGAGTCCCCCAACTTGGTTTTATCTTTTCCAAGATGATTTTGGCAATTTGGGGCTACAAACCCGTCTATATCATTTGATAACTGCTTTTTCCATCTCTGTGAGGAAGTATGTTGGAATTTTGATTGGAATTTTGTTGAATCTGTATTTCACTTAGAGTGAAATTGTCAACTTAACAATATTTAATCTTCCAATCTGTGAACACAGAATGTCCATTCATTTATTCAGCTCTTCTTCAACTTCTTTAAGCAATGTTTAGTTTTCTGAGTACAAGTCCTTCACATCCTCACTAAAACTTACTCCTAGATATTTGATTCTTTTAATTACTATTGTAAATGGAATCTGTTCTTGATTTTCTCTTCTTATTATTCATTTCCAGTGTATCAAAATATCATTGACATTTTCGTTTTGATCTGGTAGCCTGCTACTTTGCTGAATTCATTTATTATCTCTAATACCTTTATTGTGGATTTTTCAGGATTCTTTCCATATAAGATTATGTCATCTGCAAACAGAGGTTGTTTTTTTGTTTTTTTTTTAAGATTTATTTATGTATTCATTTATCCCCCCCTTTCTCCTTGTGCCTGCTGTGTCCATTCGCTGTGTGCCTTCTCCGTGTCTGCCCATCTCCCCTTTGCTGTGAGGTCCCACTGCATCAGCCCACCGCACCGCGCGGGCTGGCCTGCCCTCACAAGGAGGCCCTGGGAAGCGAACCCGGGGCCTCCTATATGGTAAACGGGAGCTCTATCAATTGAGCCACACCCGCTTCCCAACAGAGGTTGTTTTACTTCTTCCTTTCCTATTTGGATATTTTTTATTTCCTTTTCTTATCTAAATCCATCTAGATAGAACTTCTAGTATGATGTTTTGTAACAGTGGTAATAATCATCAACCTTGTCTTATTCCTGATCTTAGGGGGAAAGCTTTCAGTATTTCACCATTAAGTATGATATTAGCTGTGGGTTTTTCATATATGCCTTTTATCATTTTAAGGATGTTTCTTTTTATTCCTGTTTTTCTGGGTATTTTTATCAAGAAGTAGTGCTGAATTTTGTCATATGCATTTTCTGTATCAATTGAAATGACCAACTGTTTTTTTCTTTATTCTTTTAATGTAGTGCATTACATTATTATTTTTTTTATATTGAACCACTCTTGTCTACTAGAGATAAATCCCACTTTACCATGGTTTATAATCTTTTAATATGTTATTGGTTTCAGTTTGCTAGTATTTTGTTGAGGTTCTATGCATCTATACTCACAAGGGATATTGATTTGTAATTTTATTTTCTTGTGATACGGTTATCTGAATTTGGTATTAGGGTAATGCTGGCTTCCTAGAATGAGTTGGTAAGTTTCC
The DNA here is from genome assembly GCA_029593785.1 of Cabassous unicinctus. Classification (NCBI taxonomy): domain Eukaryota; kingdom Metazoa; phylum Chordata; class Mammalia; order Cingulata; family Chlamyphoridae; genus Cabassous; species Cabassous unicinctus. Next base: position 8,671 of record JAQZBX010025844.1, on the reverse strand, counting down.
CTCTTCTTCAATTTTTGGAAAATTTTGAGTAGTAGTATTGTTAATTCTTCTTTAATTATTTTGTAAAATTTGTCAGTGAAACTTTTTATTCATAGACTCTTCTTTGTTGGAAGGCTTTTGATAATTAATTCAACCTCTTTACTTGCTATTGCTCTTTTGAGCTCTTCTATTTCTTCTCATATAGAGTCAGTATAGGTCTTGTGTTTCTATGAATTTTTCCATTTCATTTAGGTTGTCAAATTTGTTTAACATACAGTTATTGACAGTACCCTGTTTTGATCCTTTTTATTGCTGTGGGATGATTAGTAATATTTCTCCCTCCCCTTTATTTTTTCTTTTTTAAATTCAAATATCAGTAAAATCATCATGTAATATATTGTCTTTGTATTATTTAAAATTCAGGAAAATTGCATGCAATTCCCTATGAAGGCTACCAATTATGTGGCAGGGACTTTTTGTGATGCAAAAATGAATTTATCAGACCACTACATTGGGGGGAATGAACAGATTGATGGGGTGTGGAGGACTATAATGACAGAGAAATACTGTGTGACAAAACAGGGGTCAAAGGAAGAAAAGATGATCAAGATGTGTTGAGAACAATAAATCAATTGAGCAGTGAGAAATAAAAAGCTCTGAAATGATGACACTAAGTTGAAGGTAGAAGAACAGAGAAATAGTTTGATATTTCACATTACCCTAAGAAGTTGAAATTTTGACTGAGAAGCAGGAGAGAGCCAGCAGAAGTTTCTAACCAAAGACTGAATTGGTCAGACGCCTTGGTAATTAACTCTGGCAGCAGAGTGAAAGACCATCTGGACTAGAAAGAATGGCAGCTGTCAAGACTGGCAACAGTACAGTTAGTCAATTACAGACCAGAACTTGTAAAGTGTTTGGGAGTGGGGAACAGATTTAGATTTCTGCAGGAGGACCTGTTAAAGGAGGATTTGTGGTCAACAGGCCTAGCACTTAAAGGGTATAGAAGAATTCAGGATTATCTCTAAGTTTTTAGTAACAGATACTGGATGGACAGCAATATTAAATAGGGAATCCCACAATAAGAGCGTATGAAATAGGAGAAGGAAAAGTCAGGATTGGTTTAGTTTAAGACATTCTAAATTCAAGAATTATTTATGTAATCCAATTAAAGCTAGACAGGTATGCCTCTGCCTTTTATATCATCCTTAACCCCTTTGTCCTGAGAAAGGAGACTTAGCTGTTTCTTTAGTTATTTAATTTATTTTTCTTGCTCTATTATCTTCATTGGGAGGACATTTCTGGAATATTGGAAGAGTTTACTTTGTAGCAATTGAGCAACAGATGGTCTCTGGAATGAATTCTTTCTTGTTTAGTGTAGATATACTTGGCTTGTACTGAACACCCTTTACTATGGGACTCAGGAATCTGACCAGTTCTGAAACCTGTTAAAATTTCTGCTTGTCTCATTTCTGTTCCAAATGGCTGAAAGAGCTCTAGCAGAATTACACCAAGCTATACATGTCTGCCTTTGTATCATACTCAGATCCTTCCAACTGTTTTGGGGAAGCATACAGACTAGTACCCACTCTGGAAGTAAGTTTTGGTATTCTCTTCCATTACCATTGGTCCAGTCTGTTTTTCCATGTGATGTCTGTGCAGGCCAGAGCAAATTCTATTTTACTTGCTGATCAAGTACATGAAGAAAAATATTTGTGGGCTCAATATCTCTATGTACAATTCCCATGTTATGTATGTAAATAAACCTTTGTACAATTTTAGAAACAGTGTTTTGCAATGCCAATCATAACACAGACAAGAAAATTCACCTGTACACTCTTGGCTTTGCTTGCTTCTCTCAGTTACCCAGTTCCACAGACAAAGCCCACACAGCTGCATCTGATATGCATCATAAGGAGGTACTGCAACTCTGTCCTCCCCACCACAAGTTTATGTTTTATTCAGAAAACTCTTTGGCGGATAAGAAATTCTCTTTTAGGTCTGAATTATGCCTAATTGGCAACAGAGTACAACAATCAGTCTAGTAGACCAACAAACCAAGTCATATTCTTGTAGTTCAATGGATGATTCAAATTTACTGGCATCTCTTGTGACTAAATTGATGGCATGGTTTGTCAGTCTGATTTTCAATGCCAGATTCTCCAATGGATTTTTCTTTTTCTGAAGTTAAGTCAGCAAAGATAATGGATCAATTGCTACTTCCATTAATTTTATCACCATAGTGATCTCTGTCCTCTTCCTGGTTGGAGATCACTTCCAGAGATGACAGCTGAATAGAATCTCTGTGGTTGGGACACATGACCATGTTCAGTCTAAGCAGAGTGAAAGCCTACAATATTAAGATACTGAAGACTGACCAACTCCTTCACTTATCATAGTATCTTCATGCAATCTGTTTTAGTTTCCCCTTTAATCAGGATTTTTTTCATTGCATAATTCTTGCTATCTAAATTATTCCTGACTTCGGACACTCTTCCTTATCCACCTTTTTCTAAGATGGCAATCTCATTAAATTAATTTAAGTAATGCGAAGTTTGTGCTACAATGTCTACTTCCCTTGATCTGATTTTCTGGATATGAGAATTGTCCTCTCAAGAATCCTGACAAACTCCCTTTTTGGCTGAATTTTAAATGAGTAAACTCTGTTGTAATGCAGGCTCAAGGACTAAACTCTCCACTACAGGAAAAAGAAGACAGCAGCCCTATTTTGATGAAGGTTTGTAAAAGTAATTTAAACATCTGTCTTGAATGAAGCAGATTTGGTCTCATGCACATTGCTAAAGTGCTCCAGCAAAAAGAGAAGTAATAGTTGGTTTGCCACCTCCAAAGGGAAAGCTGGCCATTGTATACATCTTTTTAACACCTGGAGTTCTGCTGGAACATCAGATTAATCTTACTTAGGGTCCAAGCCCTCAGCAAAGAAGTTGATGGCAGCGGGCACAGGTACATCCTCTGCCTCCTCGCCCCTGAGCATCACTGATCACCCATGGTTCACAGCTCAAACCACCCTCTCACACACTCCCTTCATTTCCGATTTTAAGTATTTTCATCATCTCTCTTTATTTCTTGTCAGTATAGCTAAAGATTTGCTGATTTTATGGATCTTTTCGAAGAACCAACTTTTGGTATCTTTACTCTCTATTTTTTTTATTTTATTTTCTATTTAATTTATCTCTAATCTTTCTCACAGCCTTCAAAGTTGCTTTTCTCCAGCGAATATTCTCGCTGTCCTGATTTTGTGGTAATCAGGGTAGGCTAAACATTCGCTATATTAGCAACCATGCATGTGTCCCCAGACCTAGTTTTTCTCCCTAGGTTTGGTTTTTAGAATGCTGGTGATAAACAAAGACTGATTTATTATATGACCATCCTGTATGGGAAAAGACTGTAACTTTGGGTATCTTTGGCCATCCTTAAGAGATATAGCAAGGGGATGGATGTGGCTCAGGTGATTGGGCATCCGTCTCCCATATGGAAGGACCTGGGTTCAACCCCTGGGACCTCCTGGTAAAAATTAAAAAATGAAAAATATAGAGCACACATGGGCCACTAGACCCCGTGTGCGGGTGCAACGCCAGGCCCTGAAAGCCATGCAAGATGATGACATAACAGAAGATTGACACAAGGGAGAGCCAAGGCAAGATGCATGGAAAAACCAGGAACTAAGGTGGCAGAGGCGGTAGTAGGACGCCTCTCTCCCACATCAGAGGTTCCAAGGATCGAATCCCAAAGAAGACAGGAGCAGAAGGATGAGAAGAGAGGGCAGGAAATGGACACAGAGGGTTGCCCAGTGAATGGATACAGAAACAGCAAAAACGGGGGCGAGGGGGAGCATTAAAACGGTTAAAAGTAAATAAATAAATAAGTCCTTAAAAAATGTATAGGGGAGGAATATTCAGACTATAGTTCATAGTAATACTTTGATGATGCTCTTTCATGATTTGGTAACAAATGTTTCACAACAATGCAAGATGTTTTTTGGGGGTGATATGTGGGAGCCTTGAATGATGTTATAAATATTTGTTTTGTAAGTTCACAATGTTTACTGAACACTTATAGTCTATGTATGTTCATGTATGAATGATATACTTCAATAAATTGTTTTTTTTTTAAAGTTGCTTTCTCTTACAGCTTTTAGAATGTTTTCTTTGTCCTTGATATGCCTGGGTGTGTTTTACTTCACTTTATTTTGTTTGGGGTTTGCTGGGATTCTTGAATATGCATATGCATTCATGCCTTTCCTTAATTTTGAGATGTTTTCTGCCATTATTTATTTGAATACTCCTGCCTCTATCTTTCTTTTTCTTCTTGGACTCCCATAATTCACATATTTATATACTTAATGGTGTTCCACAAGTCTTTTAAGCTCTGTTCACTTTTTAAAATTCTACTTTCTTTCTGCTCATTAGCCTGAATCATTTCAAATGTCTTGTACTCAAATTCACTAATTCTTTTTTCTGCCAGCTACAGTCTGCTGTTGAAAACCTCTAGGGAATTTTCCATTTTTGCTATTGTGATCTTCAATTCCATTACTTCTGTTTGTTCCATTAAATAATTTCTTTCTCTTAATTGAGATTCTTATATTAATTCATTTTTTTCTTGATATCCTTTAGCTCTTTCTCTGTTTTCCTTTTTCTTCTTGAGTATAATAGGATCATCTTTGAAAGTCTTTGTCCACTATATCTAAAGTCTAATCTTCATTGATGATTTCTGCATTTTTATCCTGTTATTTTGGATGGTCCATCATTTCCTGTTTCTTTAATTGTCTTCAATATTTTTGGACACTGTACATTTTAATAATTTTAAGTATTAATTTGGAGTTTATTCCCTAAGCTGTTCCTTAATTTGTATCCAGTAAGTTATATGACAGAGATTTCCTTGAGTGCCAGAAGCTAACAAAAATAAGCAAAACAAAACAAAAGCTAGCTTTCACAATCTTTGAAAAATGACTTTGCAATGATCAGTGTTGAATATTCTAAATTTATATTAAGTTCTAAAAATGACAGGAATTTTTTAGAGCTTTCAAATATACTGGAAACATACATAACAAATTCTTTCTTGAATAAACGAAAAAAACCATGAACACTTCCAGAAGATGAATGGATAAACTAGAAAAAAAGACTGGATTCTTCATTCTCCTTGTTTCTTGTGTATTTTTGGAGAAATGAAATTGTTGGCATTGTTTTTATGCCATCATTTCAAGGCCAGAAATCCTTGAATTTCATTATATAATAAACCTTAGGTTATGCTTTCTTTTATTCTGCTTAAGGTTTGGTCCCTGACTTCTATATTTTCCTGCTTTTTACACTAAATAACAATTTTATGTGTGTGTTTCCTTGCCATATATTTAAAGATCCATTTGAAATCTTTCTGATGGTCTATTATAAGATGTACTTAATGGAAAGATTTTTAAAACTCGATATGAAAGTCTATATCAATATTAAACTTAATACCCACAGATTTTAAACCAATATTAGTGGATACATTTTCTATTTTTCTTCTTTTGTACATGATCTTGAAATTTAACATAATTAACATAATTGTTTGGACACACAAATGCCATTTTTAATATTTTCAAAAATATTATTGAACCAGCATCTTATTTTTCAGAATAAAACTAAGTATATTTTTGACCACCAAATTAGGGATTTAATGTCTATGATTATATCTTTAGTTCTGTTGGTGTTGTTTTGGTTTATTTTATTTAAATATTGCCACTATCTTATAAGGAAATCCTAATTTCAAAGCTTAACCACAAAAATTGCTGTCATAATTTTGCCAGATACAAATCTTTAGTCTTTTTCACTATTCTTCTTCTATTTAACTGTTTTTGTTTTCTTTTCTTCAAACTTATTGACCTACTTTTTCAATACATATTTTCTTGTCTTTGTGGTTTTGAACAAATCACTTCCCCTTGACTTAGGTTAAATATATTATCAATCTCTAACTATTAAAATTTATACTTATTTTTTCAAATCCAGTTTAATTATTACATCCCCTTAAAGACTTTCTTAACCTTTTTTTGATTTGGACTCCTCTTTTCTATGCTTCCATAACTTATGTTTACTGTGTTGGTTATGTTGAATTACATGTCCAAAATTCTCCATTGGAATGTGTAACAGTTTGATATTATTGATGATTTCTAAAAAGAAATATTGAATTATGTTTGTAAACTGTTCTTTTCCTCTGGGTGGTTTAGAGTGTATTGGATTTAGAGGTTTTACTTTTACTTGATTCAATAATGGTGAAGGCTTTGATTGGGCCACACATCAATAGGATGTTGAGTCCCTGCCCCCTTGGTGGGCAGAGACCCACAAAGAAAGTGCACCACAGAGAAGGGAGGTTGAAGTTTTGAACTGGAGCCTGGGAAGCAAGCACACAGAAGAGAAGAGCAGCTGAGCCCAGAGAGAATTGAGCCCCAGGAAGAGAGAAACCCAGGAAGCCTGAACTCTTGCTGATGTCAGCAGCCATCTTGCTGCAACATGTGGCAACAGACTTTGGTGAGGGAAGTAAATTTTGCTTTATGGCCTGGTAACTGTAAGCTTTTATCCCAAATGAATGTCCTTTATAAAAGTCAACAGATTTCCGGTATTTTGCATCAGCATCCCTTTGGCTGACTAATACAGAATGCAATATTCTTTGAGAGAAAATGTGGGTTTTTACCACTTTTCAACCCCAATTTTTAGTAGTGTTTATTTTTTTTAATTTAGAAGCTTTTGATAATTACATATTTATTAAGAATATCTCTGGGAGGTTTTCTCACATTCCTGACCTGATTACAATGCTTCTGCAGTACTAGATCTTAGTGTTGAATCCTCAGACTAAGAGGGAATATCATTGCTTCAGCAAGTCCATGAACTTCTTTGAAACTATAAAATTATGTTTGTAAGTTTAAGTCTCTGAGAAAAGTTCTATGACTCTAAAAATATTTAGAAGGTTTGATTTAAAATTTCTAAGGTTTTTCCATGTGGAAGTTGCTTTCAAGAGACTTAAAGCTTGAGGACATTTTTCTCCCTTGAAAACATAAATGTGCAATTATTGTTAATACTATTCTTTATAAATTTTGCTGTACTTTTCATAACAGCTGTTCAGAATTCATATCCATATGTTAAATTACATATAAAGAAAAAAAATACACAACTTAACTATGTAAAACAGATATAGTCTGCTTGGCCTCAGTGGATATTCTTGCAACAATAATTAGTTCAAAGCCAAATGGTCAATATTGTAACTATTGAACAGGGTTTGAAAGTCTTAATAATGTGTGCATGATTACTCTAGGCATGTTAAATTGTTGTATCAGCAAGAACTGGCAACTGAATGGTAAGTTCATGAACAGAGGCAAAGAGAAAGTATATAACGTGGAATTCCCAATTACTCCATGACTTCTTCTTGATTCAGCCTTACCTTATACCCAGAAAGAACTTGTACACAGTTTTCTATGATATTTGTAGGGAAGAATCAAATATAAGACACAGAATCAGAGCCTGCCATCTCTAACCACTACAATTTCCACAGAGTTTACTATTGAACCTTTACCTGTGACTTCTGGATATGATGTCCTTTGGCCTTTGTTCCCAAAACTCAGTTGCTTCCTGACTTTCTTAGGGTTCTCTTATATCAATGTTTTAAAAATAAATGCCTATATTTACTATAATATTTCTTCATGTGTTATAAATATAATGGGTTAGACTTTTACTTGAATAGTTATTGTTTTCATTTGTGTTCTAGTTCCTAAGTGTGATTGGTCCCATGTATATATTTTTACAAGTATATTTTCACTGAAATGTTTTCCGGGAATAAATATAAAGCATCATAGACAAAACTCCTCTATTTCTATGATTTGATGTGTTTTTATTTTAAAATGTGTAACAAATTTAATGAAACAAATGTCATGCATTTGTAAGATTTGGATTTAATTTTTAAAAAGAGAGAGAGAATGTATACTTTATTCTCTAAAATTATAATTTTTCCAGAACAACAAAAGATTATACCAAAAATTTATTAAGAGTCCATAAACTCACTTAGACATCAAATGCACTAAACTATGTTTTTATTCATAAACACATGGGCATGGCACAAGAAAATTTATGAATTACAGGGTAAAAATCACTGGGATTTTTTTATAATAGTTACAGGACATTGACCCATCCCTTTTTACATATCAATGAATTAAATTTTAACTTTATTTGATTTATACTTCATAAGATGTTCTATTTTATGGAAATTGCAGGTCATGGGATAGAGGACTTTAAAAGTTGTGAAAAGTGAATACAGAGTACTGCCACCAAATCAATAGGCCTTTAAAAACCAATTAATTCTTCAAAAGTATATCAAATGGAGATGCAGTAAATGTTAATGTGGAAGTCATAAGTAATAAAAGCAAAGAGAACAGAGAAAGTAATTGCTTTTCAGCAAAGCTTTAAATGGGAATATAGTAAAGTAGTCACAAAGAAAACCCTGCAGCTTACAAAATGATTTGCCACTGAAATAATTAATTTATAGTTTACAATGGGTTTATATCTTTGCTTATACTGTAATAAATTCATTCATTCCATGCCAAATTTAAACTAGAGTTAGCCACAGAATCACTTATAAATAAAAGACAATTATATTGCATCTTATCTTTTGAGGTATATTAGCATGACATTGTGTAAAAATGGAAGAGAAAAAT
>JAQZBX010025843.1:0-29274 GCA_029593785.1 Cabassous unicinctus | reverse complement strand
ACTACTCTGATCCATGTATTCATTAGCATTGTATGACCATGATGATATCTTTTCAGTCTAAAGTGAAAGCACTGTGTTTAATGACCTTCACAGCCTTGGTGGACTCACATGTGGGTCCTCTTGGGCCTTTCTGACCACTGAGAAGAGTTCCCTAACCCCCCACAATTAACGCCAATGGACCTCTGGTACCAGTTACTAAATTCACTAGTGCCTCATGGTTTGTGCCTAAAAACCATGGCGACACAGAGAAGCTCCACTTTAGGATTCTTAACTGACAAACTTTAGATAGCAGGACCTTCTAATGTAATTGGTTTTTTGAATTAGGCATATGATTTCCACTCCAGAGACCAAGAGGCCTTTTAGGTGAGGAAATTAAAATATAGCGGGTTCATTTTTGTTTGTTTGTTTAACATTTATTTTTTTAATTGTAGCTATGTATGTGTGTGTGTATATACCATAAAATTTTCCATTTTAACCATTTTTAATTGTACAGTTCAATGGCATTAATTACATTTGTACAATTCATCACCATGATCCATTTTCACAACCCTTTTATCACCTAAAAAGCTCCCCAAACCCCCATGTCCCAGTCCCTGATAACCTGTAATCTACTTTCTGTCTCTATGAATTTGCTTATTCTAAATATTTCATATAAGTGAAGTCATACAACATTTTTCCTTTTATGCCTGCCTTATTCACTTTTCAAGGCTCATCCACATTGCAGCGTGTATCAGAACTTTCTTTTTTATGGCTGAATAATATTCCACTGTATGTATACCACATTTTGTTTATCCATTCATCTTTCCACGTGCACTTGAGTTGTTTCCACCTTTTGGCTATTGTGAATAATGCTGCTATGAGCATTAGTGTACATGTATCTGTTTGAATCCCTGCTTTTAATTCTTTGGGGTATATAGTTAGCAGTAGAATTACTGGGTCGTATGGTAATTCTGTTTAACTTTTTGAGGACCTGCCAAACTGTTTTCCAAAGTAGATATATCATTTTACATTCCCACTAGCAATTCACAAGAATTCCAATTTCTCTACATCCTTGACAGCACTTGTTATTTTCCATGTTTTAAAATAATAGCCATCCTAAAGCTGTGAAGCGGTAGCCCATTGTGATTTTGATTTGCATTTCTCTGATGACCACTGGTATTGTGTATCTTTCATGTGCTTGTTGGCCATTTGTATATCTTCTTAGGAGAAATATCTATTAAAGTCCTATGCCCAGGACTTTATATATATATAAAATTTATTTATTTATTCCCCTACTCACCCACCCCTGTTGTTTTGCACTCGCTGTCTGCTCTCTGTGTGTTCTTCTGTGTCTGCTTGTCTTCTCTTTAGGCAGCACAGGGAACCGATCCTGGGACCTTTCGGAGTGGGAGAGAGGCACTCAATCTCTTGCGCCACTTCAGCTCCCTGGTCTGCTGCATCTCTTATTGTCTCTCCTCTGTGTCTCTTTTTGTTGTGTCATCTTGCTGCACCAGCTCTCCACAGGGGTCAGTACTCCTGCGCAGGCCAGCACTCCGTGTGGGCCAGCACTCTTTGTGGGCCAGCGCTCCGCGTGGGTCAACTCTCTACTGGGGCCAGCTTGCCTTTCACCAGGAGGCCCCAGGACTCAAACCCTGGACTTACTATATGGTAGATGGAAGCCCAATCACTTGAGCCACATCTGTTTCCTGTATATTTTTGTATCTTAAAAAATACAGTAGGCTGGTTTTAAAGATCACACTGCAAGTTCATAAAGAATCACTCAACTTTTTGGTATACCTGTTAGGTTATAAGCCAGTGGACCAGATGCCCGGCAGTTGCAGAAAGGGATAAGTTACAGACTTTGTCCTTAAGGAGTTTCTGTGCCACAAAACTAGCCACATACAGCAGTGAGTTGAAACCACTAATGTGATGTTACATTTCAGAGAATGGGAGAGAAATGACTTCTTGCCGTGATATTCTAAGACATTTATAGAACAAGGTAGACTTGGGTAGGATCTTAAAGAAAGAATAGAATTATATAGATAAAGAGAAGTATGGAAGCTGGAGTAAGTATCTAAAGTAGAGTAGTAAGAGCATGACTAGCATCTGCAGAGATTAGTGCACAGTCTAAAGTCTCTGAAAGAGTATTGGGTTGACTAGATGACAAGGCTGGAAACAGAAGATCTGAGTGTACTATGGAGGACCTTGAATTGCCAAATTGCCTAGTCAACAGTTCAGAGCCCCTTATAGATGCTCTCAGCACATCATTCTCCACTTCTGTGTCTTCACTTCTTTCCTGTTGACTCGCACATCCATCTAACAATCTTTCCTTCTTAATTTTGGTTGGAAAGAGACATGTAGGACAAAGGAAATATTAGATTTCTTTAATACTTTGTGATTAATCCTGTGATTTTTAAAATGGGAATAAAAACAAATTTTAAAAGTAAGCTGCTTCTTTTTGGTGGTTCATTTCTAGTTTCACACATGGTAACAAGCCAGCAGCTTAAGTCGGGGCTGTAAATTAGACTGGAGGGAAGAATGGACTGCACGTTCCTAGGTCCTGGTCCAAGGTCCCCAAGGTTTCTGCCGGTCTTGTTCCAGACAGCAGCGTGGTTCCTCAGCTGTCCTTCTCATCAGGGAGACAGATGGAACCTCATGGGTTTCCTGTTTAAGAGTCTCAGAATTAAAAGTTGTTATGATGTCTGGGCTTTGAGAATGCCACATTTCAGCTGAGTTTTTGCCTCTCAGACTTTCTTATAATTGAGCATGAGTTCCTTTCCGTTTTTGTGGCATTAATTTTGTTGTGTGTATCCCGAAGCTCTTTCCTGGGATCTCAACAGAGAATGTGTCCCCGCCTCTGCTGGAAGCTGGGCTCCACCCATCGTGATGAAAGATTTGCTTAACTGTGCTTTTTCTCTTCGCAATTCTCAGGCCAGCCCCTCTCTACTTTTGTTCTGGTTACTCCACTCTTTCAAAAGGCAGCCATTTTGGGGGAATTCTGCTCCTTCCAAGTGGTGGGCTCTGACCTGAAGACCCACCTGTGCCAATGGTCAGGCATGTGACTATTAACCCTTTAACCAGGGGCCTCTGTCCTTTCTGGAGATCTTCTGGCATAATATTAACTAAGTGCCGGGGCAGAGGAGCCCAGGAGCACCTGATACAGACATTAATGTCTTTTTCATTAGGCTACTTCATCACAGAATTCCAGCTGTCAGTGTCAGGAGGTGACAGTGGGGCATCCCTTGCATAAGAAAGATGTGGAGATCTACGGAGATCAGAAATGAAAAGATGAATTATGAATCAGACACCAGGAAGCTCTTTGGCTTATAAGTTTTAGCCAACAACAAGTATGGCTATATGGAAAATGCAGGTATTTATTGCTGCATGGCCATTATTCCCTCCTCCTCCTCCTCCTCATCAAGCATTATGAATGATGAAACCATTAATGGTTTCATCATTCATAATGCTTGACGCTGCGCTCCTCCCTGTATGCAGCTAGACAAAAAATGCTTCCACACTTGATTATGAGTATGTCAAGTGATTTACCAGGGCAGTTAGCACAATTCTTTAGTTGCAGCAAGCAACTGAAGTAAATGAGTGAGTCTAATTTTTAAGAAAGTCCAAAACTTAAAAATCCAAATTTTGGAAGCAAGTAGTTATCTTTCGTGTTACAAAATGAATCTTCCCTTCTAAAAAGCTTCATAGTCCTTTATGTTGGAATGTCAAATGTAGATTTAATTCTTTTTTCAAAAAATTGGTTTGTTAACAATTAAGAAAGCCTTATGTATTAGTTCGGGGTGGGGAGGCGTTGAGCAGTTAAAAATATATATATCTCCAAACTAAAAAGCAAAAAACATCCACCTACCCCACTTGGCACACACGTACTCTCATTCCCTCAGGGCAACCATTGTTTAACAGGTCCCGGTGTAGCCTCCCTGTCCCTTTCTTAAGTACATATGTAGGTATGTGTATGTTTTAAATGATTGATTCAAAATTGTATTGATAAACACATGCTTTCTATAATTGTTTTTGCCGACATATAAGGTGATTGTTGTCTAGGTATGTTGCCTTAGCTTCTAGAATACATAAGCTGACTGTTTTGCCCTGCTGTTTTGCTTACTATAGCAAATTACTTTTAGCTTTAAATTTTATTATTAACCACCATGTCTATACATTCAAAATCATTTTCTTTTATTTTGGATGAAAATAATTCCGTCCACCAAGTGCATGATTTTTGCTAAAAATATTTTAGCAGAGATCAAGTTGTGAAACCACCCAGCACCAAGGCTGCCTCTCTGGTTCTTGTATGACACTTGTGTCCAGGACATAATTCTTAATTTTAGTAGCTTCATGGTAACCTTTTTTTTTTTTTTTTAAATCGAGAGCTGTATGCCTGGCATATCAAGACAAAATAGTAATTCACACTTGGTTCTCTTAAGACTATATGCTGTATACTCAGTGAAATATAAACATTTTCTCTTCCACAGCTTTTTCTTAAGAAACTTAACTGCTTCAGCATTTTAAGTTTCTCTGTCTTGGTCTTGCTTTATTTTTAAGTTTGTGGTTTGTTCTTAGACATAGTAAACCATATTCATTGACTGGGGTGTTGGCTATTGATTCAGAAATCCAAGACTTAGAACTCAGCATACCTGCGTAAGGTGGACCCCTGCTTTTGTTCAAGTCTCCCTTCATCTCCAGGAACTGAATTTTTCATGCAGTAATTAAAATTTGTAGGTCAAACCTCCCATGGCACCGCTTGCTGCTAATATGGGAAAGCAGTGATCAGATTCGCTTTTGCTGCTCTTCACCGAGCTGAGACTTAAAGGATGAAGGGTGACATTTTCCCCCATTTTGTAAATTAATGCCATCGATCTACCTAACAAGAACAAAGTTAGGCTTCAAAATACCAAATGATAAAGAGATTAAGACTTTAAATGGCTTTCCAAAAAGCAACCTCCATTGTAAGGCTCTAAGCTGACTATTGAACTTTCAATTAGAATTTCTAATAGGCTATTGACTTAAATGGATAAAATGTTGCAAGCGATGGCTTTCAAGATGACACAGATTGCTTCTTACATTCTGGAATATTACTTTATGTAGTGTGTACTGCTCTAGAGGGTGAATAATAATAATAAACTGGCCTCCCTCTCTGCGAGTATCTGCTGCATTTGTGCTCGTTTTCTCAAAGGTGAATACATGCATTTTTGAAACACTTCTCCTCTGTGTTTGCTAAATGTTGGCTCCATGAAACCTTTCGTGGTATACAGATCCCTTCAGTCTTTGCATTATGGCAATATTCTTCTTTTATGAAAAGCAGCCTGTTTGGTATGTGCTTCTGTGTACACACAAATATATTCATGTACACTTGCATGTGTGTTCACAGTTGGGACACTAGCAGATGTGTTGTCTGTCATTGCCATGAGGAGCAATCCTTGATGCCTTGCTCTCTGCCTCAGTTTGCTCTTCTTGGAAGCTCATCCTCCCCCACATGGACTACCAGTGTAGTGTGACTAAATCAAGGTCTTGTTAGAAAACACCAGTTCTAATACATTTTTAAATACTAATTTTTCAAAGATGAGCTACCTCTTCTAGGATAAAGGGTTAATATTATGCTTATGTTACAGTGCATTAAAAACTCTAATTAAAACAGCATTACATTCCCATCTGCCAATCTCCAGTAATCTTCTTTAATTGCAGTAATTAAACTATATTTACATGTTCAGAATACTTGTAATTTAGCAAATTGCACTCTCTGCTCTACATTTAATCAAACAACCAGTTCCAGTATATTTAGTGTGGAAAGAAGTAATTTCAATGTTTTGATTACTATAGCAGATTTGACAGAGTAAGTGCCCCTCTAGTAGAGGGCTTGAAAGGGAAGGCAAACATGAAATATAGTCATGGTTTTGATTGTCATGTGAATGCCTAATTACATGTTGGAGGATTAACTATTGAAGGGTATCATGGTTGCACTTGATGTTTAGACACAGCCAATATTACAAATAGCAGAAACTGTATTTTGGGGAAGTTTGACAAAAGAGGCAAGATTTTCTCTTTTAAAGATGGAAACTAATTAGAAAATTCTGTGAAAATGGTGCCTGAATTGTAAAATTGCTTGTCTTCCACATGTGATTCCAAAGCCTGCCATGCAAGTTGCTTATTTCAGTCTTCCCAAGTACAGCCCAGAAGTGCAGTGACAAGCAGCAGAGGGAAATGTTAATGATGACACCAACTCAGGAACGAGCTCCTCTGTGTTTTTGTATCTTATGCTATGTCTGGATTGGATCTGGGGAGAATGTGAGGTTTCTTGAAGAGGACCCATCAGCAGGAGTCAGGCTCTTTTCCTACCTTTTATTACCACCCTCAACGAGGCTATTCCACCTTACCCATCTCCTCAGCCCCATCTCTGTTTCTTAGTCTCCTACTTTTGAAAACAGAAATCATCATGTTGTGAATATTGATTGGATTCAGAGAAAGAATCTCTTAAACACCTTAAAACTTTTAAAAAATACACCTTATTGTTATTTAATTGTACCAAATCATAGTTTCTTCCTTTTTATTCTTATAAATTTGATTAGAATGTTGAGTAGTGACTTCAAATGTTTTCAAAAACAAAATGTTACTTTTATTTCAACATAAAATTTGAAGTAACATTCTCTCTTCTTTCTAAATATGTAATATTAAAAGTATTTTCTAGAATGTGAGCTTCTCTGCCATCTGTTGTATTAATGAAAACCAAAAGACAGTGTAGCACTTCTAATGAACCCTTGGTTCTTGACCATGTGTAAAGAGCAGAGGTACTGAACTGTTAAAAAATATGTGGGAGTGAGGATCTGCAGTTTTCTTCTAGTTCAGTTCAGTTCATGTTATGATATTAAGCGAAACGTAACATTTCTTTAGGACTCGTATTGTTAGAGGTAGGGTAGAGAATGAGACCTGAAATTTTTTTTTTTTTTTTTTTTTTTTCTGGTTCATGAAGAAGTCAAGATGAATAATCTTGACATAAATATGGTACTTCAGATTGTCACAGGCAGAACCATTCATTTCAAATCCAGGCTCATTTCTGTGTTACATGAGTGAGAATTTAACTTTTGAAAAATGCTGCCATGCCTGTTTTTACCCTGCTGCTTACTTACAACGAGATGCTGAGGACCTTATTATAGTTGTCTTCAAAAGTATATTGTGCAAAATGGGCAATATCTGTGATATGGTGGAAGGGTGCAGTGGATGGGTGTGACAGTGGTGCAGTGACGGACGTGATTGGATTCAGCGGTACTGGTCTGTGAGGAGGAGTAGGTTGGAGGCGTTGGGTTGGACTATCATGGACTGGGGAGAGGATCTGGGGAAGGAGCAGGTGAACCCTAGGGATTTGCAGGTCTGTGGTTAAAACTATAATGTTAGGAATGTTTTTTTGGCAAATATGGTAGGCAAAGCAGAGGAAGGTTACTGGTGTAAGGTGTCAGATGTGGGGGAATATACGGGGCAGGGCGCACCTGGGGCAGGCTTCTATGGAATATGTAAGTGTTCATCTTGTCATAGTGTGTTATATCAGTGGGTGGAGACCCACACAATAAACAAGAAGATATTAAACTCCCATCCTGAGGAGTCCTGCTGTGTTCTCAATTAGAGGAACAAGAATCCCTCAAGCACATAGGCAGTGCCTAATAAAAGCAAACAGACCAATATATCAAGCCCTCAATATTATTGCAAGTAACTATGAATCTTATTCTTCAAAAATTGAAACTTTGTGGTTACCATAGGTTCTGAGGGGAGGGGAAGAAGGAGGGAAGAATAGAATAGATGGAACATAGGGCATTTTTAGGACATTAGAATTGTTCAGCATGATCTTGCAATAATGGATACAGGGCATTTTAAATTTCGTCAAAACCTATAAAAGTGTATGGTCCAAAATGTAAGCCATAATATAAATCATTGACCATGGTTAGTAGCAATGCTTCAATATCTGTACGTGAATTGTAACACATATACCACTGGCATGTAAAATGTTATTGATAGGAGAGAGGGGAAAGGGGGTGGGTATATGGGAATCCCCTATATGCTCTATGTGACTTTTCCGTAACCTAAAGCTTCTTTGAAGATAAAATGAAAAAAAAATAAGATACTGGGGGAAGATACGGAAGAAAATGTCACTGTACATACTAGACAACAGATCTTACAGTGATGAAAGATACAATGTCTAAAATATTTTTGTTTTTATTTCAAAATTTTTAAAAAATTTTTCTATTTTATTTATTTTTTAAAATATTATTATTTTTTCATTTCCTTATTAATTTTATCTGGTTATTTTGTCAACTTCATTTTTGAAGTTTTGGATCACAGAAGGGTCACAACTGTGGCAGGGGAGGATCACTGGTGTGGGGCATCAGTGATGGGGGATGCCTGGGGAAGGGCTCACCTGGGCCGTGCCTCTAAGGCATATGAATATGCTCAAGTGTTCATGGGGCATTGTCTTGGTGGGTGGAGATCCACACAATAATCGAAAGAATATCTGAATTCCCATCCTAGGGAGCTCTGCTACATTCTGTAATAGGACAGCAAGAATCCCCCAAGTACAAGGGCAATGCTGAGTGAAGGAAGACAGACCATTACGCCAGGCCCTTGATATTGATGATTGTACTTATGAACCTTTTCTTGTGAAACTGAAACTTAGCCTGAGTTTGGCTTAGAGAGAGGCCACATTTGAGCAGCAAGGATGCTTTCAGGAAGTAACTCTTGGGCAATATATAATACTAGGCTAAGTATTATATATTATGTATATAGGCACTATTTCCCCCTGGTGTGGAACGTGACTCCCAGCGATGAGCCTCCCTGGCACTGAGGAATTACCAAGCGCCAACTAGCAATACATCTGGAAAAAGACCTTGACCAAAAAGGGGAAATGGTAAATACAAATGAGTTTTTATGGCTAAGAGATTTCAAAATGAGTCGGGAGGTCATTCCAGAGTTTACGCTTATGCATGTCTCAGCAAGATCTCATTGACTGGTGCAATAAACAGTACCTCAAATAGCGGGGCTCCTGAGGGCTCTTAGAGACATCCAGACACTATACACAAGGCAGACAGCTCAGGAATTGGGCACCCTGTCAGTGGGCCTTACATTGGAATGCATGCTCCCCAGTATAACAGAGTTAGACTCATTTATATTTTCCCTACACACGGTTCTTCTGCTCCTTTTATTTGAACCTATAATTAGCACTCTACTTGATAAATATATGTTCCAGAGACTTAAATCTTTGGTCCATTCACGTGCCAGTTGAGCCCTGAATCTCAGCAGAGTTGCAACACCTATTCTCCAGTTCATTGGACTCACCCAGGACAACTAACAAGGAGATGATGATAGACAACACCCATCCCAAGGAACAGAGAGTATCTGCAACTGCAAGCAAGATAGTTCCATCTATCTGTCCCATGGGATCTCAGTCCCCTCTCAATTAGAAATAAAGTGGGCATCACCATCCCAAAATCCTCAAGATTGGGGAATGAACAATGTACTAAAGTAGACTTATTATTATTATCTAGACTTATTATTATTCTAGCAATGGAAGAACTTTTATCATTGATATAAAGGTAGTGACTACCAGAGGTTCTGAAGGGAGGGAAAGGGAAGAATAGGTGTAATGTGGGGGCATTTTTGGGACATTGGAATTGTCCTGCATGACATTACAATGACAGATACAGGCCACTATATATTTTGTCATAACCTACAAAATTGTGCAGGACAGAGTGTAAACTATAATGTAAACTGTAGTCCATGGTTAGTAGCAATGCTTCAGTATGTGTTCATCAATTATAACAAATGTACCACACTAAAGAAGGATGTTGTTAATGTAGGAAATTATGGGAGGGAGAGGGAGTAGGCCATATAGGAATACCCTATATTTTTTATATATAACATTTATGTGTAATCTGAAGCTTCTTTAAAAATAAAAAAAAGTTAATTAAAAAAATATACATATTGTGCAAAATGAAGCCTGATGGTGAAGTTCAAAGCAAATTACTGCTGATATACTACACTAAGGAGGTTTGAAGGTGCTAGAAAACCTTTGAAAGGAAAAGAGAAGCAATTTAGAGTTGAGGACAAACAAAAAAGAAAAAAATACTAAAGTTGAGGACAGAGCCAGCCTAGGGTTAAATTTCTGGTTCTGTCACTTAGCTGTTTAACCCTAAACAAACTACCTAATCTCCTGTCTCTTATGTCTAATCTGTGAAATGGGGATAATAATCCCTACCTAGGAAATGTTCTATTAGTTTTTACTCTCCCATTACCCATAATGTGTGTTCATGCATGGGGAGAAACATACACAGACACACAGATGCACAATAAAAAATAACTGAAGAGCCTCTAGAAACCAATTATGTAATGTGATCTGAACACAAATACCATTATTAAAAGTTTTTAACAATGCAGCATAACTGTCATAGATAATGAGGTTTATCTAGAAACTGAAATCTGGAGATTTTTCCCAAACCTCATTATAACCATTTGTTTTAGTCCCTTACCCTAACAGTTCTTTCTTGAAATTATTAACAATGAACACTATTGAAGGATCTGAATCTCACTACTTACTTCACACTTTCTACTTAGAGGTGCTAATGAGCAGCAAAATAAACCAAAAAAAGGCCCTTAATCCAAATACCATCAAGTCAAAGTTATGGGTAATTAAGAATAGACTATATGAAACATACCACCATGGCAGCTAGCATCTCTGCCTTCCAGAGGTTACTGGGGAAAGTGTGTTCAGTTCTCATTCTTGATACTCATTGGAAATTCAGGAGTCCCCTTAGTCTACTCAAACGTGTGACTCCTTGGAGTACAGAATGGGAACCCTAGATGCAGAGACTCTCTAGCAATTAATCCCAAAGACAAGAGTTCGAACATATTCATTTCTGCTCATTTCATACATCATCTTGCAGCATGTATGATCTGGAACCCTACAAAAAGAACTGCAAACTCTTTTTGAAAAACCACTTTTTTGGGGTTTTAGGAAGGGTGTTGAGCTGCAGAGCCTTTTTTTTTTTTTTTTTAATATTGTTTCTTTAAATGCCCAAATGGATTTAATATGTAAATCATATGAAACTCAAGCCCTTAACTTTCTCTTCTAAGAAAGCCTTTTAACAGTCCTCCTCGTAATAATATGGCTGATTTCCTATTTTCCAATGTTTGCTTATACTTTGTAATGTTTACTATATAATGAGTTTGTTGTAAAATAAAAGACTCTGATTTATTAGCTCTTCATTATTCTCATTCTATCAGCTTCCCAATAAATGATACAACCATTGGCGGGGATGTGAGTCTCACTCAGGTGCTAGCATTGCTTTTTAATGAACTCTCCTTACCACAGTACCAGCATTACAGGTGCAATTCCTTATTGTGCATTGTTAACAGACCCCAGAATAAAATGCACAAAGGCTTTGAGACCGTTGCACAGAAAAATGGGGCAGAATTCACTACTAGTTCAATATACTGCTGGTTAACAGGTCTTTGAGCTATCATATTTACCCTTCCATAACATAGTGAGAAATCATGTGTAGAGCAGCTGTGTACTGTAGCATGTGTAGGCATTTTATAAATGTTGCCTTAGTTATTTAATGCCCAACCTGACTGCTGGGATTTAACACAGTGACAGCTTTCTCAGAGGGGGCATGAAAAAAAACGTGATATTTTACAACCTGAGAAGTTAAGCACTGAGATAGTTAGGGCCCAGCTCTCATTAGCTGAATGGTAGATTTTTCTAATTAGTTCTTTCTAGTGCAATTAGCACAAAAAAGTCTAATCACCTCATGTGAAACCAATGTAATGCTTGGAAAAGAATGCCCTTGGCTTCTCTTTCAGATTGGATTTTAGGATTATTGGTGTGGTTCCATAAAGAACAGAATCTGTTAGTGAATGAGTATTTAAAGCATGAGCACAGAGAGCTCCTCTACATAGAGGTGGCAAGAAATGGACAACTCTTCATGCGGGGTGAGTATTGCTGGAGAAAGTTCTTAGAAACATTCATTAGTCATCAGTTATCAATTTATCACTTCAACTAAAGAATTGGTTTTCTTTGAGTTCTTTCATTTTGGAATTGAAGACTTGGGCCTGGAACCGCAGCAGTTCCGCCTGGCTGCCCATCCTGAGGGCTTGAGACGTACTGCACAGTAGAATCAAATGTATTTGGAGGCCTGGGGCTACAGGGCTTAATTTCTCAGCCTCTGCAGTACCCATATTCCCCATCAATTTTTGCTAATCTGTGTATTCAGTGCTTTGTCTCTCCTCTTCTCTCTGCCTTGGAGTCATCCGTAGGTACCACATTCATTGTTTCCCCCACATTCATTTTTGAACAGTTCTCAAATTCTAGTGCCCATCAATCACTTCACATCTCTTAAGTGAGCCAACAGTTGATAACATTCAATTTTAACTGGAAAGGAAACCATAATGACAGCATCCAGTCCTATAGCATAGAAACTCTTGCCTCTTTTTGAGAAGCCATTTGCCTGAAAGTAGATGAGAAAATGCTGTTTGTTTTGAATGAGGAAAAAAGAAGGCATCTTTGCTCAACAGGCTATAGGGGCTAAAATATGTTTTCCATTGTCCCTACCATCAGTGCCCAATAGAACTTCCTGTGATGATGGAAATGTTCTATCCATACACTGTCCAATACAGTAGCCACTAGCCACACATGGTTTTCAGGCACTTAAAATGTGGCTAGAGCAACAGAGGAAATGACTTTTAAATTTTATTTACTTTTAAGTAATTTAAATTTCAATAGCCCCATGTGGCTGCTGGCTACCATATTGGACTGTGGAATAGGTCTAGACCTATTCTACCTCCTAACCACTCTGCCCCGTGTACACTCAGCTGCATACTTACCAAAAGAAAGAAGGTTGCTCTCTGATCCCACTTATTCTCCATTCTCCTAAACTTTACCTCAAAACCAGTTGGTTTTCTTCCAGGGTTATTAGTAGTCACACACAAGGCATTGGCCTGGCTTATGGTTTCTGTAGCTCATTCTGTACTCTACCAAGCCAGTGTTTGTTCTAAAGTTGTAAAAGACATTGTTTTTTGTTGTTGTTGTTTGTTTGTTTATTTGTTTGTTTTTAAGCCAGAATACTCATTTATTTCCAGGAGGAGAGGTGGGCCAAATCATTCAACATAAGCTCATTTATGAAACCTTCCAAATCTTAAAGGCAGGTCCATATTGAACACTTCTCCAAACAGCCAGATTAAATATATGCAAACGGCTCCTACAGATTCTTTGTGACATTTTAATTATAGTTAAAGTAACAAAAATGGAATATTTCATCATCTTTATCAATTGATATTTAGCAAATATATTAACTTTGCTCTTGGTAGTCATACTGTCAGAACTCTTCAGTTCACACTGAAAGGGTGAAGTTAGCAATCTGCACAAATAGGCATTTAGAGGTTCATTTTGTTGATTTGGACCCTAGAATTCTGTCTAGAAGAGAAAAGGAAGAACACTCTGGTTGTGTGTTCAAGATAATACCAACACTTATTGAAGGCCTAGTATGTGCTGGAAATTGTGGCATTCTCTTTGATTACATAGATGGAAAGACAATATCTATCCCACTGGATTGTAACCTTAAGCAACTGACATATAAACAGTTAAAGATAGTATATTGTGGTAAAATGCTATTATAAAAATATATATAGGGTGTTTGGTGGGAACATAGAGGAAGAAAAATCAAGCCATGGTGTTAGGGAAGGCTTCCAAGATGGAAAACATGTAAGGGAAATTTTTCATATATATATACACGAAACTCTTAAGGGAATTATAGGATATTTTGCCAGGCATAAAGAGAAGGTAGAGCATTTTATGAATGGGGTCATGCTATTGTAGGGTCAGATATGGAAAACTAAATTGTGTGTTTGGGGAACTGCCGTTTGGACATGAATTACTGGTGTTTGGTATGAAAGTATAAGAGTTATGGGAGATGACTATGGAGAAGTAGGCCTCTGTTGGATCCTGTAAGGGCATGTGTAGGGTGGATGTTGGGAAGCATTGGAGTTACATGCTGAGTATTAGAAATATAAAAGGGCAAGAGAGGTATCTAGGGCACAACATTTTTGGAGGTACTCACTCTAAGGGCTATGCTAGTTTAGGGTCAGAACTTACAAGATCCTGAGAACAAGTGCCTTCTTAAATTTTGCACCCTAGGCACCTCACTTGCATCACCCTAATCCTCTCTCTGAAAACATGACTCTGGGTTTTTTGCAGAGAATGGGCTTGAGGGGGAAGTAGAAGAGAATCTGAACCAGAGCAAGGTGGTAGACATGGCAGAATAGAAATTAATGAAACGTATTTACGAGTTAAAGTCAAAAAGACCTAGTGACAGAAAAATATGGGGCATGAAATAAGGATCCTAAATGTCCCATCACTGAATTTTTCATATTGCCTGACATTGAGTTTGCCCTATTTCCCATATTTCTCAGTTCTTTCCCTCTCCCAATGGTCATGCTGAATTCAAGTCCAGCCCTTAGCTATCTACTAAGTCCTACACACTTGACCATGTTTGAGAGAAGGCCTAGAGAGCTGGAGTTTTTTTAAAAATGTCCGACTCTAGATAGATCTGCTTTACTAGATGGTGTTAACACATTCAGAGAATTGCAGTCCTCTTGGCTCTCTAAATTCAGTGACCTTATTTTAAAAGATGATCGACATGGCTTAGAACCTTTTGAGGATTAGGAGGCATTTTAGCAAGTTTATCAAGAATAAGCAAAGATGACATTTGACTAGCAGTGTGTTTCCCCCATCCCCACCCCCAAAACCATTTGTTTTGGAATGAAGCTTTTCTATTTGACGTTTAGAATTGCCAATACTGTTCAAAACTCCTTCCTCTCTCCAAACTCTGGGATGTTTTCAGAAGGGACTCTTTTCTTCAAAGGAGTCCAAGAATACTGTTAATTGGGAAAACATGCAAGAAAAGACATTTGGCTCCTCAGGCCTCCTGTTGTAATCTTCTAGCATATGCTATTACTTGTCTCAGATAAATAGGTGGCTGTTTGCAAAGCAGGGTCTAATGTGCCTTTTGACTCAGAGAAGTTTGGAAACAGAGTATTCTATACAATAAGCCTCTCTGTTTTCTGTCATCTTCTGGCCTAGCTATTCTGTTACCTGCAGTCTTGAAAGAATTCTTTGGCGAGTGTCTGGAATTCTAGAGAAGGTTGCTCAGCTATCATTTATTGGGCTTAGAATTATAAAATCTCAGGGTTAGGTGAGTATTTGAAGGTCCTCTAATACAACTTCATCTGGAAAATCCTCCCCTTCACAAAGTGGCTCTGTAACAAAGTGACTCTTGAGTCAAAGCTCGCCAAACCTCCGTAATATCCATGACTTAACTTTTACTTCCTTACCATTCTTAAAGGTTACTTTGTCTCTTTAGTGCTAATATCTTTGATAATATGTCCTGCTTTCCAGCTTTAATATTTGGCCTCTTAAAATCAGCTTATGCAAAGAAATTCCTTGTTTAGCTCTTGATTGATCTGATTACTCACTACCATCACTTTTTCAGAAGGATCAGTTGCATTTGTCATAATTTCACTTTCAAAGCTCTTCAACGTTCTTGAGCCATTGTCCCTTATAAAATTTTTTTTCTATGAAAGGTAGCCTACATTTTTTCATTAAGAATGATGAAATTTGCCTTTCTATAAGGTAAGCTCCACATTTTCGGGTCTCCAAATCTCCCCTCTGTGGCTACTATGAACTTGTACTTCTCAAGATTTTCATGTCTTTATTCTAGCATCCAGCTTTATATAAGAAGTTGTTCTTTGATCTAGTATGGAGTATGCCTAACTACTTCCTCTACTCTTTTTGAGTTGATATTTGCTTGAAACCCAATGACCTGTTGGTCAGGTGCCCTATTGCAAGCGAAATGACTATCAGTAAATGTCTAGGTAGTCGAGTGCCCAGTGTCCTGCCTCAGTGGGGTATTGTGATCTACGTCAGTAATCCATCTTCTGCTTTCTTTCTTTCTTTTTTTAAATATTTATTTATTTATTTATTTATTTATTTATTTATTTATTTATCCCCCCCTTGCTGCTGGTGCTTGCTGTGTCCATTCGCTGTGTGTCTTCTCCGTGTCTGCTTATCTCCCCCCTGCTGTGAGGTCCCGCTGCATCAGCCCACCGCACCACGCGGTCCGGCCTGCCCTCACAAGGAGGCCCCGGGAAGCGAACCCGGGGCCTCCCATATGGTAAACGGGAGCTCTATCGATTGAGCCACACCCGCTTCCCTCTTCTGCTTTCTTTACCTGGCTGGTATCCAGGTGCTACTTCCCAGTGTACTTCATCTCTCACATCCATGGATCTCCATGCAAATCAATTCAGTTTTCCAAAACTGTTGTCTGCCTCACTTTCCACTGTACCCTTCCAGCCTTAAATCCTATCACATGAGCCTGTGTGATACCTAAGAGATGATTTGTTCCCCTCGCCAAAAATCTCTACTTATTTTATAACTGGTGATGTATCAACACCTGAGGAGATTGTGGCAACACTCAGGGGCTTGGACCTGATAGTTTTTAGTAGATCTTCCAGGTCTGGGCTGTAAGATTGCTTTGATCTGAGGCCACAGGTCTGATTTCTGACTTCCTGTCCTAAAGCCTTTTGAGAATAGGCCACTGGGTTCTACATACCATACCTGCTCCCTCCATTGTGACTGGTTCTTCAGTTTTGGTTGTATATTTCTTCCCCTCCAAGTTCAATGTAGAACTTTTCTTCCGGACAAGCAAGCACATTTCTCCCCTTCTTCATGAGCTACCCAGGAAAAGTCTGCATTGTTTTAGTACCATAGACATAGTCTAGACACTGGAATCCTATGGATTGATACCATCCTCATAGTAAGCTGTTGACCTCCCACATCATCTTATTTACAAATCCCTCATGTTTGTTAGGGTGAAGTAATTAGAGCACTAGACCAAATCCATACCAGGCTCTGTGAAGCTTCCTAGGTCTCGTGTCTGAGTTGTATCCTCCACGTGAAACAACATGAGTGGGTAGAGATTAGGGCCTTGATGACCCTGAACAGACAGGTGTTCCAAGAAGACCACATGCCTTCTTCCTGGGCATGTGAACTACTTAAAATTGCCTGCTGTTTAGCTGAGAGTCACCCACTATCCCAGTGCATGTTTTCCTTCCTGGACCATTATCAAGCTCCTGTGCATAGTAATGTTTGGGGAGCCTATTTGTTCTCCTTCCAGCCACACAGAGCGCTGGAAGTTCCTCCCACCATTTTGCCCTGTGCTCTAGCTCACTCTGTCTTGCTGCCCGTCTCTCTGCAGTCACATCAGACTCATACAGGACATTGCTGTCAAGGACAGCTTCCCTGATACCTCCTTCTGTTCAATTTGGATTTGAGTCTTGCCTTCACTAAGTTTACCCACAATGCTCTAATCATATCTCTATCACAGTCCATACATTGTGTTACAAATATCCATGCGTGTACCTGTTTCTTCCTTTTGATTGTAATGTCCTTGAGGACTTGTACCAGATGTCACTCATCTTTGTCACCTCAATGTCAGGCAACATAATAGGTGCTATTTAATAAACGTAGAGGTGAATGAATGAGTATTCCCACACTTTTTCAGGATTTTCCCCCCTCTTTCTCCTGTCTTTCTTCTTCTCTCATCATCCTCAATAAGAATGGGTGAAATAATGTATAGAAACCAGGAAGTAGAAAAGAAAGCCATCAAACAAGCCCTCCTTTCTCAGATGTCCCAAAGAGCAGAGATCTGTCCTCAGGTCCCTTGCCCCATCATCCCCTACAGCAGTGAAGCTAGCTGGCCTAAAATCCACCAGAGAGGGGGCTGGCCTCTGCCAGAAAAGTACAAAGCCGATGCTTTCTGTAGGTTTTCACATTGGCCCCTTAGCTCCCGGGAGGGCGGGGGGCAAGGAGAGGGTGTCTCCAGGAGCTCATCTCCTTCCTTCTGCCCCTTGTGGTACCTTCTGTAGTCTGCTGCTCAGGAGACCACACCCCTGTCCTGTAGAGTGTGCCCCCTGTGCAGTTCTCTTCTCTGCTGGTTCATGTCATCTTCCTCTTTCCTTGGGATGGAAGTTCTAAAGCCTTATCAACAGATTATCACCAGTTCTAAGCTTCCCTGAATAGTCACTCATTATAAACTATCTAGTCAATGGGAAGGAAAATGAAAGCTCCTGGAAGATTTCAGAGATTTGCTCACACTTCCTTACCTTACAGACTGCTACAAAGTCAGGCTGCAGATACTTTTTCTCTACCTCATTTAATCCCCACCACAACAGGAACTAGGCAGGATTGGCTGCATGTTTTAATATTAGGAAATTGGGGCCCTAGAAGTTCAAGATTACTTGTATAGAACTACTTATAGGTAACACTTGGAAAAACAGGTCATAAATGCAGGTCTTGCCAATTGCTTCCTTTTTTAAGTGAAACAATTGAAAAGATTATCTGATATGTGTCTCCTTAAATACCTTTTAATCTTGAGATAAACTCTTTGAATGACTTTACTTCTACTGACCCACCCCCTCCTCCACCTATAATTTCTCATATCGTGCTAGTCAGGCATTTGCTATTTAAGAATTCTGTCTAAATGATAGTGAATTAGTGGGATTTCTCAGCATGGTTGGGTGAACCCTTTTCTAGGATCTGAGTATGTGCCCTGTATCTGTCATGTCGGGCCAAAGAACTAGTGAGGATTATAGAGTACAGGACTGCTTCTTGATTAAGAACTTTAAAATAACAAAAGTGGCTGACTTACTCTAAGGTCAAGAACTATTCTAAGCATTTAAATACATCTCATTTAATCCCCCCAAAGCCCCATGTAAGGTAGAGTCTACTATTATCATCTTCCATTTTAGGAATGAACAAAACTGAGGCTTAAAGAGATTAATTGACTTGCCAAAGCTGATCCTGGACTTGACTCAAAGCCCTCCATTCCCAACACTCTTCTCCTGACTCCATTTACTGGGCAGTGATGGGAAGGACTTAGAACAGCCTGTGGACTTAGTGATTCTGCTGCTTGGTACACAGGAAGACAGACCATAATCAGCACTTGAGTAATAGAATTTTCATAAGTGATTAAAGTAAAAGCCAGGATTTAGAGATTGGGAGTTGATTGTTAAAAAATAAATGATATCTGGAATGTCTTACTGGATTTGATTAAAGTGAAATTCAAAAACCATCACAAAGATGGATTATTTACCAGTGGTAATGTAAGGACTTTTTGTGTGTGTATGGCTTAAGCCATTGTCCTTCAATGCTGAAAATCTCTGTGCTCAAAACCAGAATGTAATTGGTCCTTAGAAAATCAGAGGTTAGTGCCTTTTTTGGCAAGCTACTTCTGAGCTTTGTTACCCTGTACCATAATCATCCTTTGAAGACTGAGATCTTGTTTTTTGGCTTTTTTTCCTCCCATGTTACCTAGTATCTTGTGTTCTGCATAATAGATACTGTGAGATAGATGGACAGACAGAAATTATTTTATATTGCTTTAGGGGCTCTGAATTTAAGGAAGAATTAATTTCTAAAAGTCAAATATTAGCAAAAATGGCTTAAGCACAAAAATCTCATTGCCTTTCTTAATTGTCTGGATGTCATTACCCCGGTCCCAGTCATAGTGTCACACTGTACCTCTATAAAGCTAATCTTTTCTGAAATGGAAACCAAATATGAAATAATAGCAAGCACTGGGACAGAGGCTGCATGTCCTCTCTTGGCCACTGCAAAAGCTTAAACAACAGGGGAGGCCAGATCAGGGTTTGTGTTCAGAAATAGGCATTTGAGGCAAACTTGGGAATTTAGCTCATAACCAGGGCTAGATGCTACAGCATCAGGGCAATAGGAGATATAAGAGCATGAGTGGGCCCTGCCCACATACCAGAATTCATGGCCAATAGGAAATGGATGCTGGATGGAGTTAACTAGTAAACAAGTTTTGTGGTCCTTTAAGAGACCAGTTGCTATTAATAGCTAACATTTACTGAGTGTTTATGTATGTGCCAAACATGATTCTAAGCACTTTTCAACTATTTAATCCTCATAACAATCTGTGACATAGTACAACTGTTTTTCCCACCTTACAAATAAGAAATGAGATGCAGGAGGTTAATGAACTTGCCCAAAATGTCATGATTAGTAAGTCATGAAGCTAAGCAATCTGACTCCCATGCACATGCTCTTGCCTCATGTACTTTGCTGCCAGTTCTTCAGGGAGGTTGGTCTTGGCTGTCAGGTTTCTTCTGCTGGCTCTGAGAACCTTCACTCTGATGGTGTCAGCCAAGACCTACATTCACCACATGGGCTAACCAGCTTATATCAGTCCAGTGCCTTTTTCACCTGAGTCTTTGGCTGCCTGTGGTACATTCCTCTTTTCCTAGACTGTAAGATCCTTGAGGGTAGAGAGCCTATCTCATTCATTTGTGTACTTTCAGTGTTTGTTTGGAAGAAGTGTTAGAGGAAGCCTCTGGAGGTTTTATCCAGACACCTCTAAATCTAGATTATTCCATTCACCATTGGTGTCTTCATTGATGTTCTTTAACCCAAGAATTGAGATACTAGCAACAGAGAGGACAGCAGAGATCTTAATAGTGTTCAGCAAACTCCTGTTGAGTGCCTACTGTGATCCAGGTCTGAGCATACAGCAGTCAACAGGAACTTATAGTGCAAGCAAAGAAACAGATGGAATAAACACAAGCGTGATAAGTACCATGAAAAGAACAAAGAGGCTGAAATGGGGAATAATGGAAGTGGTGTGAGGGTGGAATCTACTCTAGATAGGATAGGCATGGGAAATTCCTCCATGAGGAAGTGACATTCTAAACTGAGACCTAAAGAATGAGATAGACTTAGCTGAGAATGAGAAGGCTGGAGAGGAAGTGCCTTCTAGGCATAAAACAAACAAACAAACAAAACACATGCAAAAAAACAGCATATGCAAAGGTCCTGAGATTGGAAAAGAGCTTGTTTAATCTGTTTAATGGTGAAATTCAAAGATACTCATTATGACTAGAGTTACCTCTTACCCATTCCTGCTAACCTTTTGTCCCTCAACTAGCAGCCTATCCTCTTTTTGTTAGTGGTTCCAAACCCACCTCCCAAAGCAACACCCAATACTCTTGAGAGTTTTTGATCCAGTGCTCTGGCAATAAAGCAAAAGAGAGGCAGAGACAGTTGGACCCTAGCTGACAGGGTGTGGGGCATTTGTCCATCCCCATCTGTGTCATGAGCCTTCATTGCATAGGGCTCAGTTATAAGGATATGTCGGTTTCCTTATACTTGCCGGATCTCTTTTTTCATGGCCTCAAAGCATAAAAAAAATATTGAAATTAATAATAATGTTAATGGTCGGTATTTTTTTTTCTAAAACTTTCACTATTTGTGGTTATTTCTCTTACCCCCAGTAAGAGATTTTACCACAGTGTATTCAAGAGACCTTAGTTTATAAACACCACCTAGGAGAGGTATTTATAAGAGTGTCACCCTCCAGGAGGGTGGCTGAGCACTTGAGGGTCCAGGGTACAGCCTGGTGAGTGGAATAGCCATCCGTCAGAGTAGTCTACACATGGACCATCCCTAACTTGATCTTTCTCCTCTCCCGTGTTTCACTGGAGGGCCCTTGAAAACTCTCATTTCTCCAACATTCATAAAGGGTCTGTAAATTATTTAAGAGAAGGAAACACAGTCTTTGTCCCTTCAGATTTCCCCCCTGAATCACATGAGCCTTTTCTCTGAGCTCACACACATGGCCCAGACTCACTGTCAAGGGAGATGAAACACCGGCATCTGGTGTTAATATCTATTGTTGACATTTTGGGAATGAGAACATGAGCTATTAGGGAAGATGTTTGCTTGTACCTAATTAATGTCCCATTGTATCCCCTCTTGTTGTCAGCTCTGCCTCACCATCCTGCCTTGGCATTTTCTTTTACTAGCTAACTTTAAAAGTGAATTATTTCTCTGTTGAATGTTAAATGCCACCAGTTCTTAATGCTGTTCCTTGGTGTGAATTATTAGTTATCAAAAAATCAAAATGCTCTATGCAATTATCAGCACTTTACCTAAAGCCACTCTTCTAAAGTGTGACAGCCTTTGCTGGTGTCTTGCACCATGGATCTCTAGTAGATGTTAGTTTCTGACTCACTCCATTCCTATGCTTGTCTAGCTTTCTTAGTATAGAGCAGATAAAAAGTCCTGGAATGTGGCCCAATAGAAACAATTGCTGACAGGGCCAAGTCTTTCAAACTCATTTTGCTTGAATTTCTAATCATTGTTAAAATTTATTTTATTTGGCAACTCCAGTAGGTACAGATAGAAGGAACCTCAGCTAGAACAATTCCCTAATAGCTTTTATAAAACATGTATCTTGGTGGGAAATTACAACTCTTTGTTTACCTAAGATTATTTTTTAGCCATTTGTTTTAATGAGTGAAAGGTTTGTAAAAATAATAGTAAGCATTATAGCTAATATTTATTGAGCATTTATTCTGTGCCAGGTTTGGTTACTAGCTTTTCACATATATTACCTCATTTAATCCTCTAACAACCTTATGAGATAAGGTATTATTACTATTCCCAACTGAAAGATGAGCATTTTGAGGCCCCCCAAAATTAAGTCATTTCTGCAGCATTACATGGCTGGTAAGTGGCAGGGCCAAGATCCCAGCCCTGACAGTCAAGGCAGAGTCTGCAGCCTTGATCCAAACAGTAAAGGGCTGCACATCCAGAATAGTGGATGTGCACTAGTCACTTGTGGCTACTGAGCACTTGAAATGTGTCTGGACCAACTCGACATGGGCCGTAAGTGAGAAATATACAACATATTCCCAAGACTTAGTATGAAAAAAGAATGTAAAATATCTCATTAATAATGCCCTCATATTAATTACATTTTGAAATGATAATATTTTGGATATAATAGATTAAATATATTCTTAATATCAATTTCACCAATTTCTTTCCAGTTTTTTTTAGTGTGGCTACTAGAAAATGTTAAGTTTCCTATGACGTTTGCAGTACATTTCTAATGGAAAGGGTTGCTATAGAGATATACACAAAATGGTTTCTGGAGTTCCTTTCTTGCCTCATGAGTCTCTGGTTCTAACTTATTGAGGGAATCAGCACAAATTTCTGACCCTTCCTTTCCTTTCTGGTCATTTCACTTCCAGATATCTAGCACAAAGTACAAATTCTTACATCTGAGTCTCTACCAAGAATCTATCAAGTATGGAAAGATAAAACACTGACATGTTATACGTTAACGAGATCAAAAAGAGGGCTAATGACAGAAATGTGGCTGCTGTTAAAATGTCCTCCAGAGAATAATCTGGGCGGGCTTTTTGTTCTCCTTAAGGCAATCCCATTAAATGACTTCCAGAGAGCGTCTCTCCATTTTCTCTCCCTAGGCCCTCCTTAGCCCTCCCTAACCCACTCCCACTCCCTTTCCCTGTCCACCACTTTGCAGTCCACATCTCTCTCTCTCCTGGATGCCCCCACCTCCACCCCCTTCCTGTGTGTCTGTGCATCTGGGGCAGCCCCTCTGTTTAAGTGGTTCTGACACAAGGCAGGTCTTTTTTTCCTTGCCAGGGAGAGCAGAGTGTATAATGGCGTTGCCCTCCGCCGGGGATCTTTGAGAAGCTTTACGGCTCGAGCAGGCATGGGGGAACCAATCACAGGCACTAGTTGCTGATATATGACACTAATATAGGGTTCACTTTTATTCTCGACCTAAAAAAAGATAGATTGCTCCAAGTTTCGACAGGCTGTAAAATTGTGTGCTTCTGGAACCATGCTGCCTTCCCCCCGGGACCACTCTAATTGCTTTACATCTGTACAAAGGTTCCTTGTAATCGGGCTTTCTGCCTTCATTTGTCTTCTTTTCAGCCTCTTAGTAAAGACCTTAATTGGTCTTAGTGGGGCTTTTTTCAGTTAGTGCAACTGTACCTTTAGGGCTGAACAAGTACCAGACACTACCTGCGGGGGAGAAGTGGGGAGATGGGAAAGACATCAATACTCCTTTACCTTTAACACTTTAATTAATGTGCTCAGAACAAGGAGAGGTTTGAAGAAATTTCTGCTCCTCCAGGACCCTGCTACAGATCAGACATAACTGGGGTTAGGTAGAATTTTCTAGATTTCTCTCCTTCTCCCATCTCTGTGAACACTCATTAGTAAACTGCTGTATCACGTTTCAGTCTGTCCTCTTTGGAGGATCAGCTTGCTTTACATCAATAGACTGAAATACTAGGGATGCATGAGAAGGAAGTAGCCTCTAATTTCTGTTTCTTAGCTACTAATTATTTAATAATACATTTTATTGACTATTAAAATGTGGTATAACTTGCTTGTCAGCAAAACTAGATGGAACCTAATCATTTGAGGAGAAGGATAATTGGCACTTGTACAGATGGCTTTCATTGAAAGTCGGGTTTGTGACTGCAGATAGAGTTCCTTGCCAGGTTTCCTGGTTCTGTCTGTGGGCTGGTCAGTGTTGTGAGGGGGTTACTGTATTACAGCCCTGGCTGTTCAATGTGGTATTATTGCAAATTCAGTATGTACTCAGTTATAGATCATAAAGGCTTCTGCTGTGTAGGTACTTTTTTCCCTCACTTTCTCCCTCTCCACCCCTGGTTTTAAAGGGCCCTAGCGAGTTTTGTACCACACTGCAAATTACCTTATGTGCTGGAAAATGCAGCAGTGGAGACTTTGTTTAAACAAAGGACGTTTTATGATGGATAGAAGTGGCCAAAACTTCTGGATTTCCATCTAGTAAAAATTTGTGTAGGAAAATTGGACAAGTCCCAGTTCCTTAGTAGAATTTCACGAAGGTTTTCCTGTTGCTTCAAAATGACCCCTGAAGGAATGTTACATAAATTCCAGAAAATTGCCCCCAGTGTTTCCTGGAGCACAATGAAAAGTAAGGGGGATGCATTGCATGTGGAATGGTTTGGTAGGAATATTAGTGCCCTGAGTAGAGCAGAGAGGAACCCAAGTATTTGAGCTCTAAGTGGGATGTGCTGGTCAAGATTCATGGCAGGAGGTAGACTTGGCAAGCACTTAGGTAAGAACATTTTGGTAGGTGAGAACAGAACGGCTCCAGAGGAGGGAGGAAGCCCCAGACTCCAGAGCTTTGTCAGCTAGAACCTAACATTCTCACCCCGCAGAGTGTACTACTCCTTTGCCCACTCAAGCCTTACTTCCTATTCAGATAATGGCCTCAATTCACTGAACACCACCACACTTATTCGAAAGTCCGTCTTGTGTTCCGACCCAAGAGGATCATTTAAAACCCACAACGATGTCCATCTTTGTGTGTTTTCTGGATCGCGTCTTTCCATCATAACTCCTCTGTAATTATTCTTTTCATCTTCTATTAGAACTCCTGGAGTCTAGCTGTACCAGGACAGTGTGTCTCCTGTCTGTCTGGTGTCTCCCTTGGCAAATGCATTCCTCTTTCCTTTTCAAAAAGTACACCCTCTCGATCCTTCTCTATAAGGCTTCAGAACCTCAGTGAAAAACTGTATTTCACCAGTCAACACATGGCCTTTTAAATTTAAAAGTAGGAGGGACTGTCGAGGCTTGGTACTTTAGAACATTAGTATGAAGTAAGCTTGACGTAGATCGCTCTGTTTTTTTATGGGTTGAGCTTGGGAATTACTGTAATTTAACACCTATAATAAATGTGTAAAGAGAGGGAATATAGCCAATTCTGAGGCTTTGTGTGTTATATGAAGGATATGTGTTAGACATTGTCATTAAATTTTCTTGAGCATAAGCTACTGGCAAGTGGAAGCTAATTTAACATGTGTGTATTGAAACTGGAAGAGGCGGCTATAAACTGGTCTGGGAGTTGATTTGGGAGGCGCAGATCTTTTAGAACTATGATAGTGTAGAGGTTGATAATTAGAATGTCTATAACCCTGGTGGTCATGATCCACAGCCTGCTCTGGACAGTGTGTATATGCGCTTTGAGACTGGATTTTTCACAAGGTTACATCTGCTAATTTCTTTCTCTCCCACTGTTTACTCTTCTGGAATTTATTTATAAAGCACCAGTGTACCCAATAGGATTCTCTTAGAGCTCTCATCCTCGTAACATTTCTCTTGTTGTTCTAGATGGGCAGATCCAAAGTTCTCTATTAAATGAAGCACCACTAAAACTACCTCCATCTCTGGGTCCCCTTCTGCCAGGTCCACCACTAACATTTGTGGGACAAGAGTACACATGGAGCCCCACCTTACCTCTCTCTTTCCAGTATAAGGGGCTTTGCATGCACAAGGGTGGGCATACATCCCACACAACCAAGTTCCATCTATACCTTATGCCCCTACCTTTCCAGCAAACAGCTGCCCCTTGGCCACCGCAGACCTATAGGTGTGTGCTACAGCAGCATGACCTACCTTCAGGAGCACAGTCCCCAGGGTAGAAGCCTGCCTCTGCAGGCCCTGGAAGGGGCTTGGATCCATCTGGTCAGGGAGGTCCTGGGTCCCTGGTATGCAGAGCATGCACTAGAACAGGGAATATGTGAGCCAGGTGGACCTGTCCTGATGGTCCCATGGACTCTTGCCCCATGGCAAAGGCCACAGCTGGAAGAAGGCCTGGGCAAGACTCCCTTATGCAAGGCTCCCAGGGCCAGGACTCAGCTGTCTTATTATGAACTGGTTTGCCCCTGCCTTTCCCTTTTAATCTTGATGACTCCAATCTCTATACCCTTTCAGAAAAACAAAACAAAAATAAGAGAGTGAGGGCAGGGGGAGAGAAATAATAAAATAAATAAGTCTTGTCCAAAAGCTAAATGGGTGGGTTATTGTTAACTCATATGGACAGAAGATAAAAAGGCTTAGTTTTCAGGTTCAATACTAGGAAGTCTTGTGTAAAAGATATTTTGTGACATGTTTGTATAAGAAATCTGCTTTTTCCATTAGCCATAAAAGTATAACACACTGCTATCCAGACACAAGGAATGCCTTACCATACAATGCAGGGACCATGTAAGGGAAAACTGCAGCTGAAGGACCAAATTAGGAGTGTTTTCAATTTCAGGAGTCCAGAGAAGAAACAAAGCCTTGCATTGACATAGTTTGAAAAAAGTAAAGCAGTTTGAAGCTTGCTAGGGATTTTAAACACATTTTTTAAAGAATAGGGATAATTGTATTGTCATTAATACTACTATAATTTCCAAAGAGTTGCTGAAACTCATCTCTTCTCTGAATTTAAATATGGTGCATGGGCTTCTAAAATGAGGTTAACTGGACTCAGACTTCACCAAAAGGTCAATGAAGTATGTTTTTTCTACTGTGCTGAAGTTACCTAAATTGACTTTGTTGTAGAAGTGTAATAGTCCTTAAAGTATTCATAGGTCTTTGTAGGTGTTTTATTGGTTCTTTTTGGGGAGGGGGGATTCAGCCTTTTAATTACCCTGATTTTTATCTTAAGAAAAATAATAGTTCACTTGTAGGTCTTCTTTCTTTGACAGATGGTGGTTAATATTGTTTGCTGTGTAAGTGAGGCACTTTACCCTCCAAAAACAAATTCTTTGGGGAAACATGTTAATATTGGCTTTGAAAGGAAATAAATGAAAATTAAGCAAGTATCTTGAAATGACCCCTTGTCAATCTGCTTTCACATTATCTTAATAGATGAGAGTATTAGTAGAACATGTGTTCAGGCTCACTCTTCTCATCTAGAAAATGGCGATAATATCTTATTAGGTTGTTAGGATGAAATGCATCAATGTATTTTCATTCCCCTGACCCAAAGTAGACTAAATTGACATTAACTGACTTCTTCATTCAACTTTTGCAAAGAAAGTTGGGAGTGGGGCCTACTGTGGGATAAGTTTGACTCTTAGAACAGCTTTTCCACTTTCTTTTTCTTCCACTCACTCTTAGCAGTGAGATGAAAGAGGGAACTGAGACAGGACAGAGTGAGTTGCGATGTGGAGTTTCTTCTCCCTAAAGTCAGTACCTTGAACTGTGTTTGTGAAGGGTGACTGTCACAGTTACAGTCAGAGCCCTCTGAGCTGCTCTTTTATGGAGTATCAGCCTGGTTCTCAGGATATGCAGTGAATTTGCTCACCAAAATGATAATACACACAGAAATCATCATCTCCCTAAAAAATTGGTCCTGACCTTTCTTGTATTTACCAGTGTCACCCCACTGGTTGTTTCTTATCTCCACTAGGGTAAAAAATAAAAAAAAATAAAAAAAAGTCATTGTCTAGCATATTTGTTTAAAAGGGTCATCAGCTATACCCAACACCTCTTGCAAATACAGATCTTTGAATATTAAGCCATATAATAATGATAGAGCAAAATAATTTGCTTGTGTTTTGGGCCCATCTTTCATTATGCTCAGGCTGCTTTCCATTAAACCCTTGTTCTGATCTGTGGGTCTGTGCTTTTGGGTTTTGAAGCTCCAGCCTAAATAATGCCTAGGTTCCTAAGATGTCCTCACCCACACAGAATAATCTGGCACCCCTTGAATTCTCTATCAGCACCCCAATGAGGTCAGTCATCCGCCAAAGAAGCAGGGATGGGAGTAATAGAAAGGGGGAAAGATGTCCAAGTGAGCCAATTCAGCAAAACATGCTTACTCTGTAGTTGGACCTCTTGCCCATGTGGTTAAATTTCTGGGTTCTGCCGGAGACCTATTCAACTCTCGAATAAAATTTGCTGAACGCAGAGAACTTCAAGAAAACAAGTTATATATACACACATACACACAACATGTGTACATGCATATGTGTACATACATATGCATACATACATACTTATAGGGCACACATACTTAAAGAATTCTGATTTAGGGTAGGCTTAACCTTTTGACAATTCAAAGGGAGAAGTTAGTCTATGAAGTGATTATTATGGAAACGCTACTGAGCCTTTCCTAGAAATGCCAGAACCACAAAAATTTCTTAGCATTTGAAACGATGACAAATGATGATTTATGCAGACGTCAGGATTCCATTCCTAGGTCACTGTCATTTATTACTACCATGGGCAGGAGTGGTCCTTTTAGCATCAGATTGGATGTTTATACTCATGATAATTAGGGGTGGTGAAATAGTTGCAATAAAACAAGAACCAGACCAACATGGGGAATGAACCCAAACAGTCCCCAGTATCCCTTCTCCCTCCCTTGACTTCCCCTGAGTTCCTTCTTTTGTCCACTCTGTTTCTTCCTACACTCCCTTTCCAGTTTTTCCTTCCTAGACAGGGGAGGCTGAACAGAGATTGAGATTCTGCATCAGTTAAGACATTCAAATCCTGAAATTCCATAGTTGGAACTAGTTTTTTTTTTTTTT
>JAQZBX010025842.1:0-29286 GCA_029593785.1 Cabassous unicinctus | reverse complement strand
ACATAAACAACAAGTGTATAGTAATAGTTGTGAACTTACAAAACAAACATACATAACATGATAAAAGGCTCTCATACCTCACCCTACCACCAATATCTTGCATTGTTGTAAAACAGTTTTAACTAATGATTAAACAGCATCCTCAAAATATTACTTTCATTGGTGTATTTCCCCCAAATCCACCCTATTTTTATTATTTTTCATATAATTTACACATGAACATACATAAACAGTAAGTGTATATTAAAAGTTGTGAACTTACAAAGCAAACATGCATAACCTCATTCAGGGGTCCCATACATAAACCCACCACCAAAACCTTGCATTGTTGTGAGACATATGTTACAAATTATGAAAGAATATTGTCAAAATCTTACTGCTAACTATAGTTCTCATCTTCCATTTGGTGTATTTTCCCCCAACCCACCCTATTATTTTTTAAAATATATTTTTATAACAGAAGTTGTAAACTTACAAAACAATCATGCACATGTGCAGAATTCCCATACAACACCCCTCTATCAATACACCACATCATGGTGGAACATTTGTTACAGATTATGAGATAATATCATCAGACTATTACCACCAACCATGGTCCATCATGTACATTTGGCACACTTTTTCCATACTCCCCCATTATCAACACAATACACCTTTGGCATAGATGCATGGATATTACATTATTACTGTTAACCACAGTCCATAGATCTTTCAGTAGTATTTTTCCCATGCTTCTCCACATTCCCACTACCTTGCAATTGTGATGTACATCTGCTCTAGCTCACAAAGTACATTCTTGCATCTGTACCATTAACCACAATTCTCATCCACCTCTGGATTTACTGTGTTATTCCGTCCCTACTTTATTCTCTAGCTTTCTTTCAATTGCCATTTAAATACCTAGACTAGCCTTTTCAGCCACATTCCCATTTATAAACCAGCTATTACTCACTATAATATGTTACCATCAACTCTATACATTTACACACTTTTATAGACAAGTTAATTAAAACTTCTACATACATTAAAAATCAGTAGTGCATCTCAGTCCTCCTCTTAGCTCCTTTAAGAATCCACTACCTAACACCAGGTCTTGAAGATATTTTCCTGCATTTTCTTCTAGAAGCTTCATAGTTCTTGCTTTTATATTTATGTGTTTGATCCATTTTGAGTTAATTTTTGTATAAGGTGTGAGATAGGGGTCC
The DNA here is from genome assembly GCA_029593785.1 of Cabassous unicinctus. NCBI lineage: Eukaryota > Metazoa > Chordata > Mammalia > Cingulata > Chlamyphoridae > Cabassous > Cabassous unicinctus. Next base: position 28,078 of record JAQZBX010025842.1, on the reverse strand, counting down.
TTTTTCCTTCTTTTGCCTATGGATATCCAGTTTCTCAGCACCGTTTGTTGAATAGACTGTTCTGCCTGAGTTGGGTGGGTTTGACAGACTTGTTAAAAAATCACTTGACCATAGATGTGAGGGTCTGTTTCTGAAACATCAGTTTGGTTCCATTGGTCTATGTGTCTATCTTTATGCCAGTACCATGCTGTTTTTAACACTGAAGCTGGGTAATATGATTTAAAGTCTGGAAGTGAGAGTCCTCCAACTTTGCTTTTCCTTTTTAAGATGTTTCTGGCTATTCAGGACTTCTTACCCTTCCAAACAAATCTGATAATCATGTTTTCCATTTATTTTAAAAATGATGGTGGAATTTTTATCAGGATTGCATTTAATCTATGTATCAATTTGAGTAGAACTGGCATCTTAATGATATTTAGTCTTCCAATTATTTAGGTCTTTTTAAAATTTCTTTTAACAATGAGTTGTAGTTTTCTGAATACAAGTGCTTTACATCATTGGTTAAATTTATTCCTAAATATTTGGGTTTTATCTGTCATATTTTATTTTCACCCCTCTTTTGACACTTTTAGTTACTTTTACTGATATAATCTTCATTTCTAGACTCTCTTCCAAGCCTCTGTATCCTATCTTTTCTTTTCAGACTGTAGCACACCCTTTAGTATTTCCTGCAAAACCGGTCTCTTGGTTACAAACTCTCTCAGTTTCTGTTTATCTGTGAATATTCTAAACTCACCCTTAATTTTGAAAGACAAAGCCAGATATAAGATTCTTGGCTAGAAGTTTTTCTCTTGTAGTATCTTAAATATATCATACCAGTGTCTTTTGCCTCCATGGTTTCTGATGAGAAATTAGTACTTAATCTTATTGGGTATCCCTTAAATGTTATGCAATGCTTTTCTCTTTCTGATTTCAGAATTCTTTCTTTCTCTTTGATGTTCTGATTACTTTGTGTCTTGGAGTTGGTCTATTTGGATTTATTCGGATGGGAGTACGTTGTGCTTCTTGAACATGGATATCCATGTCCTTCAATAGGGTTGGGAGATTTTTCTACCATTATTTCTTCAAATATTCTTTCTGCCCCTTATCCCTTCTCTTCTTCTTCTGGCAAACCCATGACATGTATGTTTGCATGTCTTTTGCTGTCATTTATTCCCTGAGACCTTGTTGAATTGTTTCCATTCTTTTCTTCATCTGTTCTTTTGTATGTTCGCTTTCATTGGAGATTTCTTCAAGCTCATGAATCCTTTCTTATGCCTCTTCAAATCTGCTGTTATATGAGTCCAGTGTATTTTTAATTTCATTTATTGTGCATTTCATTCCCATAAGATCTATTATTTTTCTATGTATGCTTTCAAATTCTTCTTTGTGCTCATCCAATATCTTCTTAAATCCTTAATCTCTTTAACCATCTCATTGAATTTATAAGGGGATTTGTTTGAACATCTGTGATTAGTTGTCTGAACTCCTTTATGTCATCTGAAGGCTTATGTTGTTCCTTTACCTGGGCCATATCTTCCTGTTTCTTGAAGTGGATTGTAATTTTTTGTTGGTGTCTTGGTGTCTGGCTTACCAGATGTATTTTTTCTGGATGCATTTTCTCTCTTTAGTTTAGGGCTTTCTTGCCCTTTCTCCCTTTCTGGTTGTGTAGTAGTAGTCAAGGATGTAGTTGGTGCTGTAAGCTGTGGAGGCTCAAACTGCCCACATTGCCCCAGGAACCGATGAAGCTTCTCCCAACTTACTCCTTTGCCAAGAATAGGGACAGAGCCACAGCCATGTGTAATAATCCAAATCATGCAGGCCTAGAATTGTAAGTGCTCACAGAGACTGATGAAGTTTCATACCCCTTTCTCCCCTGCCTGGGGCAAGGATGGAGCTGCAGGTGTGGATAGAAATCTATGCAGTGCAGGTCCAAGATAACCGCAGTTGCCCTGGTAGACTTCTGACTATTCAGTCAGTGCCAGGAGAATGTACCTGCAGTTACCTGGAGAGGGTAGTACATGGCCAACCAGCTTCCTCCCTGCTAGAGGTTAGGGCTGAAGCCTAGGCTAGGCTGCAGGCCAATCTGGGTGAAAGAAGCCAATCCCTACCCTCACTGTGATTTTCAGTCAGCCCTCCTTCCCCTCTTGCTGGGGGCAGAGTCAAAATGGCATCTACTGGCCTCTTTCCAACATGGACAGGTTCAAACTTTAGCTATTTTTAAGGTTATACTCCAGCCAGCAGAATTTACCAATCAGTAGCTGAAGTCGGTGGCCATCTCTTCCTCCCCTGTTTTGGGGAAATGGAGCTTCCAATTCCAGCCACAGAATAGCTCCTGCGCCACCAGAGTAGGATGACCACTGGCCTCAGTGACATGGTGTATTTTCCCTGAGAGGTCGGGATAGTTCTCTCCAGCTTCCTCCCTGCCGGAGGTGGGGCTGGGGCTTATGCTAGAGCTGCAATCTGACCTGGATGGAAAGACGCCAGTCTCTACCAGCACTGTGATTTTCAGTCCGCCCGGCTTCCCCTTGTGCCTGGGGCAGAGTTAAAATTGCGACTACCGGCCTCTTTCTGAGTTAGACAGGTTAAAATGTCAATTGTTCTTAGGATTATACTGCAGCCCACCAAATCTACCAATCAGTAGCTGAAGTCTGTGCCCAACCTCTCTTCCTCCCCCATTCTTGTGAAGTAGAGCTTCCAATTCTAGCCATGAAATAGCTCCCGAGGCGGCTTGTGCGGCCAGTGGCGCATGACACTGGCCTCTGTGGCGTGGAGTGCTCTACTTACTAAACTTCTCTGCAGTCGGGCAGTCTCCTTCCTCCTTTCTTATGTTGCAGGATGCTCTTCTGGTCTCTTGGAGTCCCCAAACAGGTGCTTCAGATAACTCTGGGTGATTACTAACTGCCCTATAGCACGAGCTGACTCTATTTGCTCCTTACTCTGCTGCCGTCTTGCTGGTTGTCGGAAGTTATATTTTTAAAGAGTTGTAATAAAATAATTTTAAATCCAGAATGCTGTATTCAAATAAACACTAATTTAAATTCAAAGGTAATATTTACACATATTCTCAGGCATACATTAACACAGAAGTTTTATTAAACAAATGGCTGTTTAAAAACACTCTTTTAGAAAGTACACCTGTAATTTGTCAAATAAATCTAAGAAGATACTAGAAGTATATGAAATGAAGGGTGTGGAAATACCTTTGTAAATAAAAGATCCATAAATCTCACATACAAAAGCACAGAAAATACAAACATGATAGTGTTAGGGGTGAGGAAAATGAGAAATAAGAAAAAATTTAGAAGATATGGATTTTGATAAGTGTAGCAGTTTGATAGCATTTATGAATTCCAAAAAAAGATATTGATTATGTTTGTAAACTGGTCCATGCCTCTGGGTGTGATATCCTTTGATTGTATTAAACTCAAAAGTTTTATGTTTACTTGATTAAATCAAGATTAGGGCTTTGATTAGACCACATCCTTGCTCCCTTGGTGGGCTGATAGAAACAGGCAGTCACTTAATAATACATGAAGAAGACATGGAAGAGAATAGAACTTGGTCTTTTCAGTCTTGCCATGTGACAGAAAGGAGAAGGAAGGCTCAAACAGCTAAAGCCCTGGGAAGAGAGACAAGCCCTATTCCAGCCTACAGCTGAGATGGAAGAAGCTGGGACCATGGATCCTTAAGAGGAAGAAGGAAGTAAAGACCAGGCAGAGGACACCCTCCATCTTGATTCAACATGTGGCAACAGACTTTGGTGAGGAAGTAACCTTGAGTTGGGCTCTTTAAGGCCTTGTAACTGTAAACTTCTACCCCCCAAAAATACCCTTTATAAAAGGCAATAGATTTGTGGTACTTTGTATCAGCACCTCTTTGGCTAACTAATACAATAATCACCAGAAATGGGTAGAAAGAAAAAAATAATGCATATGTATATATATATTTGTTTTACTGGAAATCAAAGGAAGAAATAAAATACAATGTTAACCTTCATAGAAAAAGAAATTTCATATGTCCATTGAAAAGCATGAAAGAAGAATTAAAGTAATATACAGAAAATATATAACAGAACAAAATAAATATGAAGGCAAAAATAAGTGCTAACAATTGTAATAAATGTAATTGTGTTAAACTCACTGACAGATGTCTGACAAAAGACAGACATCTTCAGATTGGATTAGAAGAAATATTATACTGTGATAGATAAAATGAAAAAGATACACTTAAATTAAAAGATAATGAAAGTTTAGAATAAAGTTGGGACTTCCAAAGACAAATAATGTTGGGTTAGCTTATGAGAACCAAACCTCTCACTGAAGACAACTACAATTAAAATATTGAAATCAATTTTATATATGCTAGGTGAGCTGATAAGACCAGTTCAAAATTGAAGTGAAAATGAGGACCAAGAGAAGTAAACAACTACAAAAGATATTTTGACTAAAATTTGGCAAATTTGAACTTTGCCTCTTCTTTGGGAACTTCATTTTTTTTCTATAGAGATCCTTTGTCTTCATATGCAGAAATACTGAAGTCCCTTGAATTTTACTTCCTCTCTGCACAACCTATGGACAATGACTGACAAATGCAGGAACATGGAAGCTTAGCTTCCTTGTATCAGAAAGGAACAGCTCTTATGTGTAAGCTACACTCCTGAGTTCCCCTTAAAGAACTGAAGCTAACTTCTGCAGGATTGAGATTGCATCCTTGCTTGATTTCCTCTTTTCCCCTGTCTTGCTTCCCCTACTCCATTGCTGCTGTGTCTAGGTAGCTTTACTTTTATAAATCACTAGCACAGACCCCACTTTCTGTTTTGACAAAATTGGCCCAAGATGCCTTCTCATTAATATTGTTCTTTCTATTATTTTTATTATTACTTTACTACTACTATTACTACTTCTACTATTATTATTATTAATGGTACTCCAGTTAGGTATTTCTTAAATTTTTCATGTCATTCCTATGTCTTTAAACTTCTCTTTCATATTTTCCAACTCTTTGTGTTTCAATGTTGCAATACAGAAAATTCCTTCAACTATGTCTTCCAATGATTAAGTGTTTCTTTAACTGCATCTAAATTTCTGTTTAATCCTTCCATTTAAATTTTTTATTTCAGTTTACCCATTTCTTATTTTCAAAAGTTCTATTTGACTATTTTGCAATATGTTTTGCATATTACTCTTTTTTCGTGTTTCATGTATCTTTTATTTATTTAGACATATTAAGCATGATGATTGTATATTCCATGCCTTAAGATTTCTACCATCTGTTTCCATTGAACTCCATCTAGAGATTTCTCATGGTATTGTTCTGTAAATTTTTTATTGTAATCTTAAATTCATTGGAAATTTATCTATAAGAAACCTTTGAAGGCTGAATGAAAGTGTGTTCATTCAAAGAGAATTTACCTGAGGTCATCTCAGATGCCTCCAGACATTACTAATATGGGGCTACTCTAAAAAGATAACTTGATTTAGGTTTGTTGGGCTACCTTGGCCATGCCAATTCAGCATGAGGAGTGTTTTTTGACAATGAATACTCAAGGGAGATATTTCTTCTAAACATGACACCAACATCAAAGCAGAGAAATTTTGTTTTGCTATCTCCATCTATAGGTTTAGTTTATTTCTGATACACTCTACATACAGAGAATAGCATTTGAGGGTGCCAAACTTATGCAGGAATGTCTTATTAGACTTACTAACTTTGGTAGGTATGGTGGCTTGGATCTATGTAGCCCAGGAAAAATATATTTAGACATAATCTATTCCTGTCAGAGTGAACACATTGTAAATATAATCTTTTGTTGGGGTTACTTCAGTTAAGGTGTGGCCTAACTCATTTGGGATGGATATTAATCCTATTGCTGGATTTGTTTTTAAAGCAGATGGAATTCAGACAGATAAAGAGAAAGCCACAGAGGAAGCAGCCAGAAGCTGAGCATCAATAGAACCTGGAAGAGAAGGGAGACACCAGAAAGGCCACTATGTGCATTGCCATGTGACAGAGGAGCCAAGGTCCAAGGATCACTGACAGTTAGCTGCAGAACACCAATCTTTGAGAGGAAAACATCACTTTGATGACATCTTGATTTGGACTTCTCCTAAGCTCAAAACCAGAAACTAACAAATTTCCATTATTTAAGCCAATCTATGGTATGGTTTGTTAAACAATGAGGAAACTAAACCCAAATATGTGGAAACGACTTTGGAATTTGGTAATGCAATGATGCCAGGAGAATTGTGAGATGTTTGATAGCAAAAGCCTAGATTGCTTTGAAGATAAAGTAGTAATATGGATGCTAAAGGTACTTTTGATTAGGTCTTAAAAGGAAATGATGAATGTGTTATTGGAAATTGGAAGAAAGGTAATCTTCATTTTAAAGTGGCAGAGAACTTGGAGAAATTGAGTTCTGATGTCAGATAGAAGGCAGAACTTAAAAGTGATGAACTTGGATATTTAGCTGAGGAGATTTCCAAGCTAAATGTGGAAAGTGCAACCTGGTCACTCCTTGCTCTTAACAGTAAAATTCAAGAGGAAAGAGATAAGTTGAAAATTGAACTTTCATGCACAACAAAACTAGAAATTGATGATTTGGAAGATTCTGAGTCTATTCAGATATTGCACTCTGATACTAGGGCCAGAAGTGTCCAAAAGGAATTTCCCTCAGCTTCCAAAAAGTGAGTCAGCAGAAAATAAAGCTCCATGTGTGGGTTTCACTGAATATGGATTGAGTCAGTCATTTCAGTGAAAGCCAAGATTGGTGGTGCAGTTATGCAGGAAAAATCTGTGGAAAGTCCTTCTGACTGATGTTTTAGATCCCTATGAACTTCATCCAAAGCTGACATGGTTTTTGTGAAATTTATATGATCAGAACCCCTGCCAGCCTGTACTGAAATGATAGAGAAGGCTAGAATTGAAAGAAGAATGACTTCAAGGGCAGAATCATGGAAGCTGGGGTCTAGACCAAAGACATCTCCTCAGGCCAAGAGAGTAGGCACAGCCATATGTGTGTAAAGGGCAATTTTACTCCTACATTTGGAGGGGGCAGGCCATCAGAACTCATTCTTGGAGGGGGCAGTTTTTCCACCTATTGTTCAGGATAGTGCCACCATCCCAATACTCATGGGACAAGGGGGCTATATCCTGGCATTAGTGTGGAGCCTGGTTACTATCCAATGCTTTACAAGAGTGGGGTCTTCACCCCAGTGTTCGGAGAGAGGAGAGCACTGAGAAAGTCCTTGAAAGAGGTGGGCCTTCCACACTATCAGGCTTGGAAGCAAAACATTCATCCTTAGATGACTCTCAGACCTTGAAATCTAATGGAGCTTGCCTTGCTGGTTTTGGGAATTCTTTGGGAGCTGTGACCCTAGTTTTCCTTCCAATTTCTCCTTATTGGAAAGGGAATATCTATCTTATGCTTGTCCCCCATTGTATATTGTAAGCAGATAACTTGTTTTCTGGATTTCACAGGTCCACAGACAAAGGGGAGTTGTGTTCTAGGAAAGACCACAACCATAACCAATTGTGATGAGACTTTGGACTTATCATTGTTTCTGAAATGACTTAATGCATTTGGGATGTTGTGATGAAAATAATGTATTATGTGTATAGAAAGAACATGTCATTCTGTGGTCCAGAGGGTGAAATGTGGTGATTTGGAGCGGTATGTATCCCAGAAAAACATGTTCTTAAACTTAATCCATTTCTGTGGGTGACCTTTTTACATGGTTACTTCAGTTATGTCATTAAGGTGTGGCCCAACTCAATCAGGATGGGTCTTAGTCCGATCACTGGAGTCTTTAATAAGCAGAATGAAATTCAGACAGATAGTGAGAAAGACACAGAGGAAACATCCAGAAGTGGAGCATCAACAAACCTGGAAAATAAGGGGGAGGCCAAGAGAGGCCACCATGTGCATTGCTCAGAAAAGCCAAAGACCAAGGAGTCCAGCCCCAGTACACTAGTATTCAGGAAAAAATATTGTCTTGATGACACCTTAAACTGGACTTCTCTTAGCCTCAAAACTGTAAGCCAAAAATTTCCATAATTTGAATCAACCCATTGCATGATATTTGCTTTAGCAATGAGAAAGCTAAAATAGTAGGCTGAGGGTTTGCCTTCTATCCCTTCTGCCATGTGAAGACAAAAAATGAAAAGATTCAACAAAATTAAATATATATAAGGTAAAAAGTGACTTCAGAGAATTCTTACTTATCTAGATAACAATGTTAACTTAATTTTTGACCTTGAACAGTTCTTTTGATTTTGAAAGGACAAAAATATAGTTATAAGATTTTAAAAATACATTTTTACCTAACATTTTCATTTTTCATTTTCAATGTATCTGAGCTACTATTTTATCAGAAACATAAGTCAATTTTTTGTTACAATGTCTAGTAAATGTATGTTTTTCCCACTGTCAGTTAAAACTCAATATTTGTTACCATGCAATACTATTATTTTTGTTTGTTTATTGGAGAGGTTATGAGTCCATGCATAATAATTCTATTAGTCAGAAAGCAGTATAATTCAGTCCAGTCCGTTTAAATTTCATAAAATTCATGTTAACTAAACAATAATGCATTGATCATCCATAATGAACAAAGGTCTGTGTCAAGCTTCAAGAGATACACTGATTAATGAGACATAGTATTCATCTTCAAAGAGCTAACAGTTTATCATGGAAAAGAGCAAGGCAAAAAATATGTTAATAAATGTAGAGATTAAATATGCTTTGATGAAGGTAAAGTTGATTAAAGTAAATTACATAGGTCTGCATTATATTTTGTTAGGCCTCAATGGGTAGATAGGTGTTTATCAAGTTAATGATAGTGAGTGGTTGGGTGGGGTGGGTGGACAGAGGTTTTTCCCAGAATATTTGAACAATTTCTGTGGTTTACAATGAGAAAGTCCTTTTTAGTTAAAACAGCATAGTGTGTATTTGTTACTGTGTTTGGTAAGGGAGGTAATAGAGAGAATATAATGATTTTTGAGGGAGGAATTGTTATTTTATATGATTGAAAAAATAAGTCAAAAATTTCACAGCACCATTAATACCAAACTAAATAGATTAAATTGCTCTATAGATAATGAGAACTCCTGGAAAGATTCTTAAGGATAGGAGTGATGTAATAAGTTCTGTACTTACAGGGAAAAATACTTTGGATTTGTGAAAGATGAAGTGGACGTTATTGCTTGAGTCCAAAGAGAAATGATAAGGAATGGAACTGAGATAGAAAATGTAGAAAAGAGGATCAATAGGTGACAAATTTCAGAGGTAAAATTGACAAGTTTACTTTGAATATGGGGGAAAGAGTTGAAAATAACTTTAAAATCCTTTGCTATTTTAATTAGATAGCTTATTTATTGAGCTAGGCAGAAGATGGATCAAGTTTTAAGGGGAAAGATAATGGGTTCAATTTCGTATTTCTGAGTTATATATTGAATATCCAAGTGATGCTAAATAAAACCTTTATAAAGAAGGCTGTGATTTGAGTTTAGATTTAGAGGTTGCTGAGAGCTTATAAAGTGAGGAAAAGAGGCAACTGAGGAAATAATCCTGGGAAGCACTAACATTTAAGGACTAGGAGAAGGAAGACATGAGTGCAAAAGATACAGACAAGAGGAAAAGATGGGGGCATTGTAAAAACAATAAGGAAAGGGTGAAAAAAAGGTAAAAATTGATTTTGTTATATAATGGTCTAATAAGACAATCAAGATTGAAAATATGCTTCTATGTTTGGCAATTGGAATATCATTTGTAACTTTTTCCCTATGGTTTTTAGAGTGAGCTAAGCTAACCCTTGGATTAGGCAATGATTTCTTAGATATGAAAACAAAAGCACAAGTGATAAAGGAAAAATTGATAAATTAGTCTTGATCAAAATTAAAAACCTTTGTGCTTAAAATGACACCATCAAAAAATAAAAAGAATAATAAAATGTTTGCAAATCACATGTCAGTTAGAAGACTTGTATATAGAATACATAAAGAATTTATGCAATTTAAAAGATTTTCTATTTATTTTACAATTTTACAATAAAGAACTTTTTGAAAAATCAAAATACAAATATCCTAATTAAAAAATGGACACATGATTTGAATAGACATTTCTTCAAAGAAACAGGAATGGCCAATAAGCACAAGAAAAATGTTCAACATTATTAGTCATTTGGGAAATACAAATCAAAACCACAATAAGATAACATTTCACACCCAGTAGAATATCCCTAATAAAAAAGACAGACATTAGCAAGGGTTGGTGAGGATGTGGAGAAACTGGAACTCCCATATCTTGATGGTAATAATGTAAAATGGTGCATCAACATTGGGAAACATGTTGGCAGTTTCTCAAAATGTTAACCATAGAATTACCATATGACCTAATGCTTTAGTTAGCTAAAGACTGCCAAGGTAATATACCAAAAATGATTTGGCTTTTACAATGGGAATTTATTAATTTGCAAGCTTACAGTTCTGAGGATGTGAAAATTTCCAAATCAAGCCTTCATCAGATGATGCTTTTCTCACTGAAGACTGGCTGCTGGCTATCCTGACTCCTTTCACATGGCAGGGTAAAATGGCAGCATCTGCTGTCTCTCCCTTTTCCTCTGGTTCTCATTGCTTTCAGCTTCTGGTTTCATCTGGCTTTCTCTCTGCTCCTGTGGCTTTTTCTCAGTCATGTTCTGGGGCTTCCTCTCATTTTCTCTCTTGGTATTTATTCCATTTATAAAGGACTCCAGTAAGAGGATTAAGACCCACCTTGGGCCATGCTTAACTGAAATAATTTAATAAACAGCTTTTAATTGAAGTAATCTAATCAGAAGTTTCTATCTACAACACCAGAGGAATGGATTAGCTTTAAGGACATTATTTTTCTAGTGTCCATCCAGCATCAAACCTACCAATTCTACTCTTAGGTATCTACCCAAGAGAAATGAAAATATATGTCTTCACAAAAATGTGTACATCATGTTCATAGCAGCACTATTCATTACAGCAAAAAAGTGGAAAAAAATAAATTTCCATCAATTGATGAATGGATAAACAAAATATAGCATATCCATGCAATGAAATATTATTTGGCTATGAAAAGGAATGAAGTACTGAGGAATGTTACAACATGAACTTTGGAAACAGGCTAAGTGAAAGAAACCACTTATTGTATGATTCAATTTTTATGAAATGTGCAGAATAGATAAATCTACAAACACAAAAAGTAGATTAGTAGTTGCCTAGGGCTGGGTTTGGTAGGTTTGTGTGTGGGCAAATGGGGAGTAACTGCTAATGGGTATATGCCTCATTTTGGAGTGGTAAAATGTTCTAAAACTAGATAGTGATGATGGCTGCACAACTCTTAAATACACTAAAATCTATTGAATTGTTACTTCAAATGAATGTATTTTATTTTAGGTAAGCTATGTATCATCAATCTGTTTAAAAATTGTATACCATATTAATGGTTATGACAGAAAATGTATTGCTCAGATTCAAGAATAGATCCTTTTATTATTCTGCAATTTTTCCAAAGGCTTCTCTCAGTTTTGGCCATATATCATCATTGTTTAGATTAATTAGAGAATAAATATGACAATTTATATTTATTGTGACAACAAATGTAAAATGTTCATTATTGGTAGTGTTACATTGTTGTTAGTATTATATAATTGTTACATAATATTGTGGGTATTATTTTCTTTTTGGTGGCTGCATACAAATTGAATTGTAAGTACCTTAATAAAAGTTTTCTTTTTAATTAAAGACAAGACTTATTTTTTAGTCTCCTTTCTTAGGATCTGCAATTACATTTGGCTAAAGAATTGCTACAGAATTATTTGTACCATAACTTTCAAGTGTATCAATCAGCAATATTTTTTCTCTCTAAACCCTAATCAGAGTAACTGATACTTCTGCATCTCATTCAGTCATCATTGCTTGTAAATAGCCTTTGACTGATTAGTTCAATTGAAAACTATGATCAGACAAATTTGTTATCAAGCATCTTCAAAGACATAGCCCAAGATTCTTTGAAAAAAATACCAGAACAGCTATGCATTTAATCTATAGCAATAGATCAGGACTATTGCTGCATAACTAGTGATGAATAGAGAAAAAAGGAAGTGGCAAGACTGAGTATTCTCTGGTGGTCACCTGTACAAAAGCCAACCTGGTCCAAATCTACTTACATTTTAAAATGAGATCGATCAGGACTGTTTCATCTCCCTCTAGATAGAAAACTTAAGCATTCAGACCCTACCCTTTTAATAGCAACTGGCTATGTCTTCATTATTTATTCATCCAAGTATGCACTTCTAATATGAATATCATTATTTGAGTTTGCTATACTATTAGCTTTAAAATTTTATAAACGACTGAGCAGGTGACAAATTGAATAAGTTATGGAATTTTATTGTTGTAATAAAAGTATATCGTGGGAAATACCCTTGGCAAAACAAAAACTAAAGACTATAAAATGTACTAAGTGCATTTGATAAAAATTATATATTTCAAGCTTTCAAAATATTAAAGTTAACTGGAATGTGTCCTAAAGCAAGATATTTGTTGCATTTTGTATTAGCAAACATGGTGACCTCACCTGGAATACTGTCACATAAAGGGATTTATAATGTGCCATGTTTTCTTTTTAAATCTAATGCGTATGAACATTAGAAAGTTTCTTTCTCTTTCTTTTTTCATAAGAAAAATTATTTAAGGTTTCTTAGGTATGAACACCTCAAAGGGCCAACAATTAAGCTTTTTATTGGAAGAAGCTATGAGGAAATTGTTACTCTAGAACTAGTTCTGGCTACTAAGGAAACTTATTTAGTGATGTGGCAGTAAAAGAAATCTTGAGAAAATTTAAGAATTGGAAAAAATGCTAAACTTAACAAAGAAGAGCTTTACAGTTTTAATTCATTTAACAAATATTAATATTTATTACACACTCATTCAGTGCCAAGCACTATGGAAATCTCTGCAGAAAGAATAAAATAAGGTCCTTGCCTTCTAACCACTAAAGTCAAATGGGTGTGTGTGTGCAGAGAAGTAAACAGGAAATTATATTATAGTGTATTAAATTCCATGGAAGGGTTATCATGGGGACTTAAGAAATAGGACATAGGAAAGGTGCCTAATTTAAGTTTGGTGGATCAGTAAACTCTTTCCAGGGAGGTTATTTCTAAGACCTGTAAGATGAATAAAAGTTAGATAAACAAAAAGTCAAAAACAGAAGGAATGACCCCAATAGAGGGAAGGGCCTATAGAAAGGCTGGCAATCATAATTATGAGCATATGAAGGAAATGCCCACTGAGAAGAGGGTGAGATGCTAAGAAAATACAGGCAGTAGGCAGAATCAGCTTCTGTTTTGCATCTGTAATCCCAAAGCAAATAAGAAGGAAAGATTAAAAGAACCCTCCCAGACATTTTAAAGGAATTAAAATTTGCAGCCATAAACAATTACTGAAAGGACTTATAGATGCAATCACAGAATAATTGGCAGTAATCTACAGAAATCTTAGAGAGGGGGAGTGTTGCCAGGAGATGGGAGCTGAGCAAATATTGCCTCCATAAGGCTAAAAAGGTGGATTCCAGAAACTTTTAGATCAGCAATGTTGATTTTTAATAGCATTCTAGAATGGATTACTCTAACAAGGAATTGAGAGCACTTGGAAAATAATAAGGCTACCTCTAAGACCCAGTCTGAGTGCTCTAAAAACATTCCTGCCAAATTAGCCTTCTTTCATAATCGGTAGATTGAGTAGCCTGGGAGATTTTAGGGAGCTGGGGGGTTACAATATTTGTGTCTCGTAAGGATTTTGATAAAATCACTCAAGGCATCCTTGTGGACAAGAGTAGAAATGTGATGGGATGACAGTAGAGATAAGCAGATGTTGGACTGGTCAATAAACTGCGCATAATCATGAATTTGATGTTTCTCATGATGTATTCCATGGCTTTGTCCTTGGCCTTGCCTTTGTCACATTTTAAAATCTAATCCAAATGAAGTGACATTAGGCTGTGAGGGGCAATCTAATATATTGACTGATAGAATTCAAAATTATTTCAGTAAATAGAACAATGCACAAAACTGGTACATTGAAATTTAGCAGCAGAAATGAATGTAAAGTTTTGCCTTTTACAATCAGTTCCATAAGGGTGGGCTTGGGGAGTTTTGTCATTTAAAAATTTTATCTCAAAGCAATACAAAGCATATAATAAACCACCATAAGTATTTTCATTAACTACAAACTCCAAAAGTTACACTTGATTTAAAAATGTGGGTTTAATCGAAGACCTTATTAGAAAGGGACAATTTCCAGAATGAGGGAAATGACGATAAGACTGATTCCTAATAGTTCACAGAACTTGGACACCAGTTAGATCCATCCTGAGTATCACATATATAGATGCATCGTGGACAGAAAATATGGTTATCTCCTCAATATCCATTCCACCTGCTCAGTTGATATCAGCAAAAAGGTTTGAGTGGACTTGTCCTCACTGTTCAGCTAAAGCCAACCAAGAGAATTCCATCTTCCTTTGCACTACAATTGGTTTAATCCAGACCTAAGTTGATCAGGGCATAATATTCCCCTAGTCTTAGGGACTGGTTTAGAGGTGACCAAGTGATGTAAATTCCAGTGTTTTCATTTTCTCAAGGGTTGATGGGAACCAACCTGCCTTTCCTGCTGAATGAGGCATTATGTAGCATTAATTGCTACTGGCAGGCATCCAACAACAACGAGGAAATTCAGTCTGGAGAGAAAATTAACACAGAGATAAAGACAGAGAAGAGCAAAACACAGGAATATGGACTCAGGCTCTGCACGGACTATGCCTGAATTGCAGTGTGGCTGGAGTTTTCAGTTATTCTTTATGCCAATTTAAGTTTGGTTTTCTATAATCTTTCACTGAATGCCTTCATCAGATCCAAGGATAAAATACTGAAAAGATTATTGTTAAAACAGAGGGAACCATGCCAAGGGAAGGAAGTCTGGAGGAACTGGGGAAGAGAAAACATTAAGGGTCATATGAGTTGTTTAGAAACATCTGTCCCATGGAGAAGGGAGTGGATTGTTGTTTGAGAATGCAAGACTAGGACTATTGCTACAGAATTGTGGGAAGGCAATTTTGATTCTACAAAAGACATTGAAAAATACTCTTTCAAAGAACATTTCTAATTTTTAGAGTCATTCCATTGTGGAAAGAGCTGTTTGCCAATTACTGGAAGTACTAAAGCAAAGAATAATGAACCATCTGTAAGTTCTATTCAGACCTAGAATTTGATGTATTTTGCCACCCTTCATTACTTAAATGCAGACCTCATAGTTACGGATTAGGAGAGCTTAATTCTTGCCTTAGTTTCCATTTATAGCCTGGGGCAAGTTATGTGTTTCCTGAGGGTCTGCATCTTCATCTGAAGAGTGAACGAGTTAGACTAAATGGTTTCTAGAATCCTTTCTGGCTCAAAAATTTTCTTCTACCCAAAGGAAATTACTGGAAATATGGCAGGAAGACTCTTGGCTTGCAACCTTGATAGCTAAAATAGTAAAATCTAAAAGTGGGAAATAAGAATTTCAGTTTTTCATTGATCATATCATTTCTCAAAATTTAGAATGATTGAGTGTCTTGGGAAATACCACTTGGTTCTAATTCCTGAAAATATTATATGCATATTTCAGAAATAGAATCTTGCTGTAAAGTGAATTATAAAAAAATTCAATCAATTAAAAAGAATTAATTGAACACATATTCTCAAGCCTATGCTAGGCAGTATGATAGAGAAAGCCTTTCCTTTCTGGCTTTGTCTAGGACGTAAAATAAATCATATGATTTCAGTGGAGCACATTCTCTGTTATCCAGAAGCCATATAACTCCTTCCTTAGTTTTTCCTCTTAGCAATGAATCCTGGATATTGCCAAATCCCTCAATATAAAAAAAGAGAAGAACAGTATGAAAGTATCATTTTAAGTGCTTACTAGATTCTTTTGAGAGTTCCAGAAAGATCTTTAAATAAAGGCTATAAAACCATTTTCTACTAACACACACACACACGTGCATGTAATATCATACTGAAATTACAGTTAAACAATAAATAAATGTTTTATCCTAACTTATTTAAAGTCTTTATTTTTAGAAAGCATAAATAAAGGACTTTGAGGAAGTAAATCAAGGGCTGATAAATTTTCTGGTATCTATCAAATAAATACCTACGATGTATACAATACTGTGCAGATGCTGTAAAACCTGTGCAAAATGCAGTTCCTAACTCAGAGTTGTTAGTCATTGAGTTTGAAAAAACCAAAATGAATGAGTGAGCTTTGAAACAAGTTTGGGGAACATGTGCTCCTTTATGTGCTACATGCTATGGGTGCCACAGGGGCACAGACGAGAAAAAAGGAATGCTGACTGGGGAGCTAACACATGGAGAGAGAGAGTAGTAGCTGAACCTGGAAGAATAGGCTGAAATTTAATAGGCAGAGGAGATGAAGAATGCTTCTTAGGAAAGGAAAAACACAAATATGTGAAGACTATGAAGCAATAGAAATGCGTCTACCATTTTCATATGACTTTGAGATTAATGACCTTACTAGACAAAAAAGGAGAGACTTCTTGGAAAATAAGGATAAGCATTAAGGGTATGACCAGATTTCAACTTGCCTTAAAAGTCAAGCAAAGTAACTTAGATTGTACAAGCTTTGAAACAAGGCAATCTAGAAAGGTTTTGAGCAGAGAGTACCAAAAGCAAAGAAGCCTATATTGGCAAAGAACTATAGCATGAATTGGGTGATAACAAGGCTTGCTAGGAATCTATTGTAGTAATTCCTCTGTGAGTGATGTTGGGACATGGGTAGTTAGAAGACTAATAACAAGATTAAAAATTGCATGGAAGACATTTTAAGATAGAGGAAAAGAAGTTTGAAAACTGATTGACCAAAGGCATTTTAGGTCTCATCTCTAGTTTGGAATACATTCATTTCCCATTTAGTATGAACTACATCAAATCATCATCTGAGGTTTTTTGTATATGTCCTGTATCCCAACTAGGTTATTATATATTTCCTCAGGGAACCATTCCTTAAAATACTAGGGCTCTAGCTGTATTTATTGAGGAGATAAGATATAGAAAGAGGAAAGAATAAACACTGGTACCAAATTTTCCAACCTATGATACCAAAGTGTCTGTGGTACTTTTGCAAGGACAGCATGATTGATTTTTGTTTGTTTGTTTTTGTTTAGTATGTGATATATTTCAATAGTAACCTATAAAACTGATATTAATATTAATTTTAAGGAGTTATAAAGCAGCATAGAAGAACATAACTGTGTTTCCTATGGTAAGAAAGTGATGGGGAAGTGAAAAAATTCTGTATTGGTGATCAAATTGAACTATTCATAAGGTAGAAAATGACATAAAGTGAGTGAATAAAACTTTGCTTAAGATCCTTTTACTTTTTTAAAAAAACAATTTATTGAAGTATATCATTCATACATGAACATACATAAACTATAAGTGTTCAGTAAACATTGTGAACTTACAAAACAAACATGCATAACATCATACAGGGCTCCCACACATCACCTCACCACAAATACTTTGCATTTTTGTGAAACATTCGTTAACAAATTATGAAAGAGCATTGTCAAAGTATTACTACAAACTATAGTCCGTATCTTACTCCCCTACACTTTTTAAAAAAGGATTTATTTATTTACTTTTATCCATTTTTACCACCCCCCGTTTTTGCTGTTTTTTGTGTCCATTCACTGGGCAACTCTCTGTGTATGTTTCATGCCCTCTCTTCTCATCCTTCTCTTCCTGTCTTCACTGGGATTTGATCCTTGGAACCTCTGATGTGGGAGAGAGGTATCCTACTGCCTGCGCCACCTTAGTTCCTGGTTTTTTGGTGTGTCTCATCTTGGCTTTTCCTTGTGTCACTCTCCTGTTACATCATCATTTTGCTGTGTGGCTCGTGGGTCCTGGCGGCCCACGTGCCTTCTATATTTTCCCTTTTTTAACTTTTACCAGGAGTTCCCGGGATAGAACACAGTTCCCTCCATATGGGAGATGGACTCCCAACCATTTGAGCCACATCCATCCCTCTGCTATATCTCTTAAGGTTGACCAAAGATACCTTGAGTTACAGTCATTTCCCATACAGGATGGTCATATAATAAATCAGGCTTAGTTTATCACCAGCATTCTAAAAGCCAGACCTAGGGAGAAAAACTAGGTCTGGAGACACATGTATGGTTTTTAATATAGCGAATGTTTAGCTTACCCTGATTATCACAAAATCAGGACGAGAATATTTGCATTTTACTTTTTTGTTTTATATTTTGTTTTACTTAAACATTTTATTTGGAAATAATTTTAAACTTTCAAGACAATTGCAAAAATGATATAAGACTCCTACAGATAACTCCAACCTACCACCTCCCCCAGATATCTAGATTTACCAGTTTTAACATTTTGCCACATTTGCTGTTTTGTTCCATATACCTCCCTACCTATTCTATCTACCCACCTATCTATCTATTTCCCAAACATTTGAGAGTAGGTTATATACATCATGCTCCTTGAACACTTAATGCTGCCATATACATTTCCTAAGAGCAAGAATATTCACTTATGTTAACAACTTAATTATAATTATCAAGTTCAAGGCATTTAATATTGATATAAAGTTTACAGTGTATATTTCATTTTTTTCATATGACTCAATAATGTCTTTTTGAGCCTTTTCTTTCCTATTATTAAATCTTGTCCAGGATCATGTAGTGCACTTAAGTGCATTGTTTACTTAGTTGCTCTTTTTTTAAAAAATGTGGAAACATAGAAACAGCATAAACTTACCCATCTCAACCACTCTTAAACATATCACTCAGTAAGATCGATCACATTCACAATGTTATTTTACCCTTGCCATTGCCCATTACCAGAAGTTTCCCAACATCCCAAACAGAAACCCTACACCTATTATGCTGGACATTCTAAATCTATAGCAATCTCATTTGGTTTGAAACCAAGTTAAGGAACATAACATGTACAAGCTATGTTCCTATACCTCTCTGTCCCCCACCTTTATGAAGTTTTTGTCATAATTGACATATTTGTGCATTGTGAGTGCAAAGTCATTGACTTATCATTACTTTTATGCATTTACTTTTTAGATCCTGTAAGGAGTAAAAAGTGGGGTTACAAATCAACAATGCAAGAGTCCTGGAATTTGTATTTACCCATGCCATTGCCTGTACCAGAGACCTTTATTTCTTCATGCAGCTTTGACCTATTGTCTAGTGTCCTTTCCTTTTAACCTAAAGAACTCTTTTTAACATATCTTGTGGGGCTTTAGGGTGATGAACTACCTCAGCTTTTGTGTATCTGGGAATGTCTTAATCTCTCACTCATTTTTGAAAGATAGTTTTGATTAATAAAATTCCTGGTTGGCATATTTTTCCTTTTGTGATTTTGGTTTTGTTAATACTTTTCTTTAATTTTTTAAAGGCACCTAGATTACATAAAACTTACATAAAAAATGTAGGGGATTCCCATATGCTCCACTCGCTGTCCTCCACACTTTCCCACATTAACAACATCCTTCATTAGTGTGGTACATTGTTACAATTGATGAACACATACTGGAGCTTTGCCACGAAGTGCAAATTATAGTTTACATTATAGTTTGAACTCTCTCTGGCACAAGTTTGTAAGTTATGACAAGATATATAATGGCCGTGTATCTGTCATTGCAATGTCATTCAGGATAATTCCAATGTTCTGAAAATGCCCCCATATTACACCTATTTTTCCCCTCTCCCTCTCCTCAGAACCTCTGGTGGTCACTACCTCCACAACAGTGATAAAAGTTCTTCCATTGCTAGAATAATTATAAATGCAAAGTAGAGTAACAGTGAGTCTACTCTAGTCCATTGTTCATTCTCCAATCCTGAGGATTCTGGCATGCTGATGCCCACTTGCTTCTAATTGATAGGGGGCTTAGATACCATGAGGCAGATGGATGGGACTATATTGCTTGCAGTTGTAGACTCTCTCTGTTCCTTGGGATGGTTCTTGTCCATCATCATTTCCTTGTTAATTGTCCTGGGTGAGTCAGGTGTTGCAACTCTGCTGAGATTCAGGGCCCAACTAGCACATGGAAAGCCCAAAGATTTAAGTGTCTTGGATGTAAACCTATTAACTCTAGTACTAACTATAGGTTCAAATAGAAGGGGCAGAAGAACCATGTGTAGGAAAACCATGACTGAGTCCAACTCTGTTACACTGAGGAGCATAAATTCCCAAGTAGGGCCCACTGGCAGGGCACCAAACTCCTGAGCTGTCAGCCCTGCCTATGTGTCTGGATGTCTCCAGAGACCTCAGTAGCCCCACTATTTGAGGCAATATTTACTTTGGCAGGGAATGGGATCCTACAGAGATGTGCATAAGCGCAACCTCTGGGATGACCTCCTGACTCACTTTGAAGTCTCTTAGCCATATAAACTCATTTGTTTTTACCCTTCTTCCTTTTGGTCAAGGACTTTTTCCAGTGGCGTTGCTAGTTGGTGCTTGGTAATAATCCTTCGATGCCAGGGAGGCTTATCCCTGGGAGTCATGTCCCACACTGGGGAGAAGGTAATACATTTATGTGCTGAGTTTGGCTTAGAGAGAGGCCACATTTGAGCAATAAGGAAGCTCTTAGGAGGTAACTCTTAGGCATGCTATAATACTCGGCTAAGTTTCAATTTCAAAAGTGAAGTTTCATTAGTACAGCTATCAATATAAAGGGCCCATCAATGGTTCATTCTCCTTCACTAGTCACTGCCTTCTACTTGGGGAAATTCTTGCTATCCTGTTAGACTAAATGACAGAACACCCTAGGATGGGAATTGGATATTCTTTTGGTTATTGTGTGGAAATCCACCCACTGTGACAATGCCCCATGAACACTTGAACACATTCATATGCCTTATAGGTATGCCCCAGGTGAACCTCTTCCTATGTATCCCCCATCACATACACCCTGCACCAATGACCCTCCCCTGCCACAGTTGTAACCCTTCTGTGATCCAAAACTTCTTAAAAAATGAAGCCAAAAAAATAACCATATAAAATTAATAAGAAAGTGAAATAATGATAACAATTTTTAAATACCAAAAAATTAAAAAGAATTAAAAAAAATAAAGAAATAACAAAAAAAAAATTAAAAAAAATTTTGGCATTATGTCTTTCATCACTGTAAGATCTGTTGTCTGGTATGTACAGTGACATTTTCTTCCATTTATTCCCCCAGCATCTTATTTTTTATATTTTCTCTTTAAAGAATCTTTAGGTTACAGAAAATTCATGCATAGAATATAAAGGATTTCCATATACCCAACATTATCCCCCTTTTCCCCTTTCCCCTATAACATTTTACATGTGGGTGGTACATTTGTTACCATTGATGTATAAATATTGAAGCATTGCTACTAACCATGATCAATGCAAATATTCTTGCTATCCTGATTTTGTGATAATCAGGGTAAGTTAAACATTCGCTATATTAGAAACCATGCATGTGTCTCCAGACCTAGTTTTTCTCCCTAGGTCTGGCTTTTAGAATTTAGTGATAAACTAAGCCTGATTTACTGTATGACCATCCTGTATGGGAAATGACCGTAACTCAAGGTATCTTTGGTCAACCTTAAGAGACAGAGCAGGGGGACAGATGTGGCTCAAATGGTTGGGTGTCTGTCTCCCATATGGAGGGACCTGGGTTCGATCCCTGGGACCTCCTGGTAAAAAGAAAAAAAAAGAAAAATATAGAAGGCATGCAGTCCACCAGGCCCTGTGTGCGGGTGCACCGTCAGGTCCCGCAAGTGGGTGAGCTCCCCAGGCCCCACACTTGGGTGTGCTGCCAGGCCCCATGTATGAGTATGCTACCAGGCCCCACAAGCAGGTGCACCACCAGTCCCTACAAGCAGGTGCACTGCCAGGCCCCACAAGCATGTGAGGCCCCAAGCCTCACATGCAGGTGCACTGTCAGGCCCCATGAGTGGGTGCACCACCAGGCCCCACAAGGGTGAGACTCCCAGGCCCCATGCATGGGTGCGCCTTCAGGCCCCACGAGCCATGCAGCAAGATGATGACATAACAGGAAAGTGACACAAGGAAAAGCCAAGACGAGACATGCTGAGAAACCTGGAACGAAGGTGGCGCAGGTGGTAGGACGCCTCTCTCCCACATCAGAGGTTCTGAGAATCGAATCCCAGTTAAGAAAGTAGGAGAAGGATGAGAAGAGAGGTCAGGAAATGGACACAGAGAATTGCCCAGCGAATGGACACAAAAACAGCAAAAACGGGGGTTTGGGGTAAA
Source organism: Cabassous unicinctus (assembly GCA_029593785.1). NCBI lineage: Eukaryota > Metazoa > Chordata > Mammalia > Cingulata > Chlamyphoridae > Cabassous > Cabassous unicinctus. The sequence goes on along the minus strand of JAQZBX010025842.1, from coordinate 5,732 downwards.
AATGGATGAAAGTAAATGAATAAATAAATCCTTAAAAAAAAACACAACATGATCAAAGGTTACATTAGGGTTTACATTTTGGACCATACACTTTTATAAATTTTGAGAAAATTTAACATGGCCTAGATCCATCAATGCAAGATCATGTAGAACACTTCAAATGCCCCCAGCTAGCCCCATGCTCCACCTATTCTATTCCTCCCTCCCCCTCCTCTCAGGACTCATGGCAACCAACAAGTTTCACTCCTTGAAGAACAAGATTCATAGTTACTTGCAACATCATTGAGGGCTTGACATACTGGCCTGTCTCCCTTATTTGGCACTGTCTATGCTCTTGAGAGACTCCCGCCCCTCTATTTGAGAACATAGCAGGACTCCCCAGGATGGGAGTCCAACACCTTTCCGTTCATTGTATGAGTCTCCACCCACTGATACAACACACTATGACAGAATGACCACTTACATACTCCTTAGAATCCTGCAGCAGGTGCACCTGTCTCACAGGCCCCCACATCCAACAACCTAAACCAGTAACCCTCCCCTGCCATATTAGCCAAACAAACAAACAAACAAACAAACAAACAAAAAAACATTCCCAAAGTTGTAGTTTCAACCACATACCCTCAAATCCCCACAGTTCATCCGCTCCCTCCCCTGACCCTTCAACCATGTCCATGGACAATGCAACTCCCCATCCTATCCCCCTCACAGGCCAGCACCTCCCAACCCAATCGCATCCCTGCACCACTGTCATGCCCATCCACTGCACAACTACACCCTTCTGCCTTATCATAGATTTTGCCTATATGGGAATTGGCTCAACCCTCTACTCCCTTTCTTTCTCCTGTAAAACTATCTTCCAGACTCTAGCTCTGTGAGTCTGCTTAATTTTATTAATTCATATCAGTGAGATCATATAATATTTGTCCTTCAGTGCCTGGCTTCCTCTACTCAACATAATGTCTTCAAGGTTCATCCAGGTTATCCCACATGTTAATTACTGCATTCCTTCTTACAGCTGAGTAATATTCCGGTGTATGTATATGCCAGAGTTTGTTTATCCATTTATCTCTTGATGGACATTTGGGTTATTTCCAACTTTTGGCAATAGTGAATAATGCCACTATGAACATTGGCGTGCATATATCTGTTCAAGTCCCTGCTTTCAATTCTTCTGTGTATATACCCAGTAGTGGGATTGCTGGATCATATGGCAGTTATATAATTAGCTTCCTGAAGAATGGCCAGACTGTCCTCCACAATGGTTGCACCACTTTGCAGTCCCACCAGCGGTGGATAAGAGTTCCCAATCCTCCACATCTTCTCCAACACTTGTATTCCTCTAATTTTTTAATAGCCGCTAGTCCAATGGGTGTAAGATGATATCACATTGCAGTATTGATTTGCATTTCCCTAATAGCTAGTGATGTTGAACCTCTTTTCATGTGTTTTTTAGCCATTTGTATTTCTTCTTTGGAGAAGTGTCTATAGAAATCACTTGCCCATTTTTAAAATGGGTGGTTTGTCTTTTTACTTTCGAGGTGTAAAATTTTTTTATATATACTGGATATAAATATTTTATTCCATTGAGTAGGCTGCCTTTTCACTTTCTTAACAAAAACCTTTGAGGTGCAGAAGTTTTAAATTTTGATGAGTTCCAATTTATCTATTTTTTCTTTCATTGCTCTTGTTATAGGTGTAAAGTTCATGAAACCATTTCTTAATACAAGATCTTGTAGATGATTCCCTACATTATTTTCCAAGATCTTTATGGTATTGGCTCTCATATTTAGATCTTTGATCCATCTTGAGTTAATTTTTGTATAAGGTGTGAGACAGTGTTCTCTCTCAATCTTTTGGATATGGATATACAGTTCTCCAAGCATCATGTGTTGAAGAGGCCATTCTCTCCCAGTTGAGTGGCCTCATGGCCTTGTTGAATATCAGTTGACTGTATATGTGAGGATCTCTATCAGAACTCTCAGTTCAGTTCCATTGGTCAGTATGTCTATCCTTGTGCCAATACCATGCAATTTTGAGCACTGTAGCTTTGTAGTATGTTTTAAAGTCAGGTAGTTTGATTCCTCCAATTTCAATTTTCTTTTTCAATATGTCTTTTGCTATTTGGGGATGCTTGCCCTTCCAAATAAATTTTATAGTTACCATTTCCAATTCAGTAAAAAATGCTGAGGTGATTTTTATTGGGATTACATTTAATCTGTAAATTGTTTGGGTATGGTAGACATCTTAATGATGTTTAGTCTTCCTATCCAAGAACAGGGAATATTCTTCCTTTTATTTAGGTCTTCTTTCGTTTCCTTTAACAGTGTTGTGTAGCCTTCTATGTATAAGTTATTTACATCTTTAGGTAAATTAATTCCTAGGTATTAGATTCTTTTAGTTGCTACTGTAAATGGGATTTTTTTCTTGAATTCCTCCTCAGATTGCTCATTATTGATGTACAGAAATGCTACTGATTTTTGCACACTGATCTTATAACCTGCCACTTTACTGAACTCATTTATGAGCTCTAGAAGCTTTGCTGCAGATTTTTCAGGGCTTTCGAGGTATAGGATCATGTCATCTGCAAATAGTAAAATTTTTATTTCTTCCTTTCCAATTGGGATGCCTTTTATATCTTTTTCTTGCCTAAACACTCAAGCAAATACTTCTAACACAATGCTAAATAAGAGTGGTGACAGTGGGCCTCCTTGTCTTTTTCCGGATCTTAGAAGGAAAGCTTTTAGAATTTCACCATTGCACATGATGTTAGCTGTGGGGTTTTCATATATACTCTTTACCATGTTGAGGAAATTTCTTTCTATTCCTATCTTTTGAAGTGTTTTTTATCAGGAAAAGGTGCTGTATTTTGTTGAATGATTTTTCTGCATCTATAGAGATTATCATGTGATTTTTTCTTTTGATCTGTTTATGTGGTATATTACATTGATTGATTTTCTTATGTTGAACCATCCTTGCATACCAGGGAAGAAACCCACTTGGTCATGGTGTATAATTCACTTGATAGGTTGTTGAATATGATTAGCAAAGATTTTGTTGAGGATGTTAGCATATAGGTTCATTAGAGAGATTGTTCTTTAATTTTCCTTTCTTGTGGCATCTTTGTCTGGCTTTGGTATTAGGGTGATGTTGGCATGATAGGTTGAGTTAGGTAATGTTTCTTCCACTTCTGTGTTTTGGAAGAGTTTAAGCAGGATTGATGTTAGTTCTTCCTGGAATGATTGGTAGAATTCACCTGTGAAGCCATCTGGTTCTGGGTTCTTCTTAATTGGGAGGTTTTTGATGAATAGTTCAATCTCATTAATTGTGATTGGTCTGTTGAGTTCTTCAATTTCTTCTTTCATTAGTGTAGGCTGCTTGTGTTTTTCTAGGAATTTGTACAATTCCTCTAAATTATCCATCTTGTTGGCATACAATTTTTCAAGGTATCCTCTTATGATACTCTTTATTTCAGTGGGATCATTAATGATACCCCTTTCTCATTTCTTATTTTATGTATTTGCTTCTTCTTTCTTTTTTCTTTGCTAGCTTAGCTAAGGATTTGTCAATTTTATTAATCTTCTCAAAGAACTAGCTTTTTGTTTTGTTTATTTTTTCTAGTGCTTTCATATTTTCAATTTCATTTAGCTCTGCCCTAATCTTTGCTATTTCTTTCTTACTTCTTCCATTGGGGTTTGTTCATTGTTCTTTTTCTAATTCCTCCAGGTGTGCAGTTAGGTCTTTGATTTTAGCTCTTTCTTCTTTTTTAATATAGGCATTTATGGCTAAATATTTCCCTCTCAGCACTGCTTTTGCTGCATCCCATGGTTTTGATACATTGTGTTGTCATTTTCATTTGTTTCAAGGTAGTTGCTGGTTTCTTTTGTAATTTCCTACTTGACCCAGAGATTGTCTAAGAGTGTATTGTTTAACTTCCATATCTTTTTGCCTAATCTGCTTCTCTGCCCCTTACTGATTTCCAGCTTCATTCCATCATGGTCAGAGAAATTACTTTGTATAATTTCAATCTTTCTGAATTCATTGAGACTTGTTCTGTGCCTTAGCATGTGGTCTATCCTGAAGAATGATTCATATGCACTTGAGAAGAATGTATATCCTGCTATATCTGGGTATATTGTTCTGTATATGTCTCTTAGGTCCAGATCCTTAAATGTGTTATTCAACATCTTTGTTTCTTTATTGATTCTCCATTGAGATGTTCTGTCTAATTGTTATAATGGTCTATTAAAGTCCCCCACTATAATTGTAGAGGCATCTTTTTCTCCACTTAGTTTTTCCAATGTCTGCCTCATGTATTTTGAAGTGCCCTGGTTTGATGCATAAACATTTATGATTGTTCTTTCTTCTAGATAGATTGCCCCTTTTATTAATATATAGTCACCTTCTTTGATTCTTACAATAGTTATGCATTTAAAGTCTATTTTATCCAATGTTAGTATAACTGCTCCTGCCCTTTTTTGCTTATTGTTTGCATGTAAAGTTGTTTTCCAACCATTCACTTTCGCCTCTTTATGTCCCTGTGTCTAAGGTGTGTTTCTTTCAGACAGCATATAGATGGGTCATGTTTCCTTCTCTAGTCTGACAATCTGTGTCTCTTGATTGGAGAGTTTAACCCATTAACATTCATTTTTATTACTGTCAAGGAATTACTTATATTAGCCATATTTTCTTTTGGTTTATGTATGCCATATGTTGTTTTTATTTCTATTCTTATTTTTTTAGTTGTCCTTACACACTCTGTCTCCTGTTTTTTCTTTTCATCCTGCAGAACTCCCTTTAGTATTTCTTGAAGGGCAAGGTTCTTGTTGACAAATTCTCTTAATTTCTGTTTATTTGTGAATATTTTGAACTCTCCCTCATTTTTGAATGCCAGCTTTGCTGGATAGAGAATTCTTGGTTAGAAGTTTAATTTGTTTTTTTTTTTTTTTCTTTTAGCATCTTAACTATGTCAAAACACTGCCTTCTTGCCTCCATTGTTTCACTTGAGTAATCAGCACTTAACTTTATCGACCTTCCCTTATATGTGATGGATATCTTTTCTCTTTCTGCTTACAGTATTCTCTCTTTGTCTTGAGCATTGGACAATTTGAAAAGTATATGTCTTGGGGTAGGCATGTTAGGATTTATACTGTTTGGGGTGTGCTGTGCTTCCTGGACATGTATATACTTGTCCCTCAATAGAGTTGGGAAATTTTCAGCCATTATTTCCTCCAACACTCATTCTGCCCCTTTCCCCTTCTCTTCTCCTTCTGGGATGACTGTAATGTGTATGCTTATGCATTTCACATTGTCATTCAAGACCCTAAGTCCCTGCTGGATTTTTTCTATCTTTTTATCTACTTGTTCTATTATCTGTTTGATTTCAGATGTACTGTCTTCCACATCGTTATTTCTTTCCTCTGCCTGTTCAAATCTGCTGTTATGTGCTTCCAGTGTATTTTTAACTTTTTGCATTGTGCCATTCATCACCATCATATCCATTATCTTTTCATGTATGTTTAAAATTTCTTTGGTATGTTCTCCCAGTGTCTTCTTAATATCCTTAATCTCTTCCTTCACTTCATTACATTGATTCATGATATTTGTTTGGAAGTCTCTGATTAGTTGTTCCATGTTCTGCATCTCCTCCCATTTTTTCCATTTGTTCCTTAGACTGGGCTGTGTCTTCCTGTTTCTTATTACGGCTTGTAATTTTCTTTTTTTTTTTTTTT
>JAQZBX010025841.1:0-29287 GCA_029593785.1 Cabassous unicinctus | reverse complement strand
AAAAATGAATTTCAAGAGCACATTGGGTTACTTAGGCCAGTAATTTATTAAGGAAAGGTGAGAAGAAAAATGGAGAAAATAACAGATCATAGGTCCCAGGTAGAGAGGAAGGGGCTGAAGGGTGATAAAGAGGGCTGATTTATAGAATACAATTTCCCATTATAGATTATAAATTCCTGGGTTTACTTGTGTAGTGATCCAGGCAGGGGTGAAGAAGACCAGAAGAGGTTTCTTTTTGGTTTTATGCTTACTTTTTAAACTATTATTTATTCCACCTCTTTGCTAATGACACAGGAGGAGTCCCAGCAGTTTGCTGTTTTAATTGATTTCCCCACACATCAATACCCCAGGAGTGCCCAATGATAAGGTCCCTGAAGAATATCTGGGGCTTCTCCTGGCTTTCAGAGGAAATCTTTTATTGAATGGGTGAATCTCATGAGAGTCTTCCAGCAACCATCTTGGGGGTATTGATGTCCATCTGGACTTTTTGCCAGGTTCCAGATCCATGTATTGATTCCTTATCTAGCCTGTTTCAGCATGGTATTGTTTGGGTGCTTGGGATTCACCTGGGACCATGTGGACTTAGAATGATCTCATCTAATGGACTAGTCTGTACTTGATATAATTAAACTTTTTCATTTCACCGTTGAACATTACAAAAACATCCATTTATATTAATATAGTGACCAGAGTAAAGCCAGGGAGCATTAGTTCACACAACCTGTTAAAATGTCTCCCCCTCCCAACAGAACCACTGATGGTCTCTTCTGGTTGCTAGGCGCTTGTTTTCTTTGAGATAGAACATTCACAGGATTCCAAGCTGGCTGTCATAGACCAAATGCTTCTTGCCAGAGGCAGAGTTGTAGGTTTTTTGAGACCATGGAAGACCTACTGAGGGCCATAAAAATGTCTTTACAGCTAGTCCTAGAGCTTCTGGCCAGTGTTCTGATGGTTTTGTCAGATTCCGGAGGCACAGCCCGATTATATTGGAGTTTTCCTTGGAAATCTTACTTTATGTTACTTTGATTACTCTCATACTAAAATTCTGGTGTCAAAGTTTGAAGGAGGAAAAGGTAGCCAGGCAGCTTTCTGCTCAACATGAAGATTGTCTTAAAATCAGTGAGAAGATTGGACAGATAACTACATTGTGTAAAGAACTTAGGGCACCTGCCATGGAGAACAGTCCTCCAATGTTACAAACTTTGTGCCTGGCAGTACTTAATAAGGATGTGAATAGGTTCCTCATTTCAATGGAAAATGTAGGAGATATTCTGTACAAAAGATAGACAAGTGAGCTGACTAAGTTTTCTTTCAACAATATGATGATGGTTCACCTTCAAGGAAACACACTGTGTCCCAGTGAGTGATCTGAATCCTGCCACTTCAGTGTGCCTTGGGTGAAAATCTTCTTAAATTTATCTCAGAAGAATGGCAAACAATGCCAGGAAGAGACACTTAATGGTGTGGATGAAAATCCTCAGCTTCAGGAGACCTTAAAATTGTTTGTCTCAGAAGATGCTATATGAAATGAAAGTATGCAGGAACTAAAGGAATGAGAAAAAAAACCTTGAAAATTCCACAATGCAGTTATAACTCATTGTCAATGATAAAGACAGCCAGTTAACATATTTGACCAAAACAGTTCTGAAGCTGATAAATGTGCCTGCTGTCTGTGAAGTTTACACACCTGCTATCAATTTGGAATTAGAGGAAAAAAGTAAATCTGTGAAAGGAGACCAGCCTCATAAGGTATATGTGAATGTTCCAAATCTCATTGATGCTGTAACCATAAATGTCAATGTAAACAGACTTCAAAAGGAAAAGCAAATGATCTATGAAAATTTTTGTAAGGAGAGTCAAGCCAATGAAGTACTTATATATCAAAATAAACATCTGGAAATAAGCAAACATCTCTAAAGCAGGAAAATGAACACCTAGAAGAGCAGATACAGAAGTTTCACCAGAAACTGAAAATTCTTCCAGAAGTACATCAACACCTCCTGCAACTTACCCTTGAGTCAATCCAAATATACACAGAGATTTGAACACACCAAAAAACACAATTCACTAATGTCACTTGTAATTTTCATCCTCTTATAAAATAAGTTTAACTGTAATATAACATATTCAAAAGATCTCTTTGAAGGCTATTTCTGCTTAATCTGCACTGTGTCCAAAGAGTTTTGCACAAAAATTTTGTTCTTTCATTATTGGCTCCCAAAGCTTTAAAATACAATCTATACTACTTTCATTTATGTCAGAGTTTTGCTCATATCCCATTTTGATTTGACAGACCTCAGATGAACAGAGTCTTTATATACATTATATACTTAATGAGTATATACTTAATGAGTTGCCCACTCACCTTTTGGACCTCTCATCTTTTGTGACAATATACAAAAGTGGGAAATGCTCCTAGGGAAGGAGGATTTCTGTGTCTTTTCTATACAGGATCAGGCTTCCAAACATCAGAAAGAAGTTCACATCCAGGGAGAAGGATCCTTACCAGGGAAATCAGCATACAACTCTTCTATTGCAAACTTTGCCAGGATTATACTCAGAAAAACTTATGTGTGGAGGGTGGATTAAAGCATGGCACTCCTTAAATGCACTAGGTTAATTAGTTTTTAAAACAACAGAAAGATCCTGAAACACAAATTAACACTTACTGAGGTAAATTAATTTACCTATTGAGCTAAATTTTACATATTTCATATCACACCTCATGTCATGTAGAAGTGTCCTTTAATATTTCAATGTTTTCCCCTGGTCATGTCAACCTTCAAGTATGGTTTAAGTAATAGTAGGCCAATCAATTAAATTAAAATACCATCCTTCCAAGATTTACTCTAGGTGGTCCACTGAAGTGAAAATTAAGCATTCATGAGAATTATATTTAAACCATATTCTGGAAATATTATCTTGGGAATATATATAACATTTATATGTTTTATAATGTGTGTTATATGGTAAGGTATAACATTTCAGTGTGTAAAATGAGCATCAATTCATAAATTCAACTTAAAAATCATCAGTGAGAATTATTTTAATAGATGAACTACATGAAATATTCTGCTCTGCTCATGGATGTTCAAGGTTAAGTGGTAAACCTGACTCAAACCTGCACTTCACTTTAGGATGTTGAGCCTCAGAGCTGAACTCTCCTATTCCCCTGGGACCTGATGATCCTGAGGATGGCCCATGCCACTTGGGGTGTTACCATGGACTGAATGTGGTAGTAGGCATACAGGGACCACTTGGAAAATACTGAATTGCAAACTCTAATTCTGTCCTTTTTTGCCTGCTGTGACAATTTTCATATCATACATCTTTCAGCTTCCCCTCAGTTAATGATACTACCAAACAACTTTCTTGAGCAGTTTCCTCATGGGAGTTAAATCACCGTGATGGAAGGAAATGGTGATTTCCATTTTTTTTCTCCAGGTCTTTGGTTCTTTTCCTGTAGGAGTCACACATTTGTTGTGTATAGCTCTTGTTTTCATAACTTTGTTGATTGCCTCCTCTAGTTTTAAGATGGATTTTGTCTCCTGCATTAATTTTCTGTGAAGTTACATTTCATACTATTGATGTTCTTTAGGCAGTAGTCAGAGTTTCAGCTGACGCTTTTAAATCACACACTCAGTCTCTGAATATTCACACCATAAAGATGACTGCTTTTGTTGGGGACTTTTGAACTATAAGCAATTCCTTCACTTGATTTTCTTCACATACCTGGTTTTTCTTTATTCATTAACTTTTTTTATTTTTAAGGAGGATTTAGATTACATAAGTGTTACATAAAAAATGTGGGGGATACCCATATGCCCCACTCCCATCCCCTCCCACAATTTCCCACATTAACAACATCCTTCATTAGTGTGATACATTTCTTACAATTGATGAACACATATTGAAGCATTGCTAATAACTCTGGACTATCGTTTACATTATAGTTTACTCTCTGTCCTGCACACTTTGTAGATTCTGACAAAATATATAATGGCTTGATCCATCATTTCAATGTCATGCAGGACAATACCAATGTCCCCCAAAAGCCCCCATAATACACCTATTCTTACCTCTCCTTCCCCTTAGAACCCCTGGTGGTCATTGTCTTTATATCAATGATAAAATTCTTCCATTGCTAGAAAAATAAGTCTATAATAGAATAATAATAAGTCTGCTTTACACCATTGTTCATTCACCAGTCTTGAGGATTTGAGGATGGTTATGCCAACTCTGTTCCTAATTCAGAGGAGGCTTAGATCCCATGGAGCAGATGGATGGAAATATCATGCTTGAATTTGCAGACACTCTCTGTTCCTTGGGATGGGCATTGTCCATTATCATCTCCTTTTTACTTCCCTGGGGGAGTCCAATGAAGGTGTTTCAACTCTGCTGAGATTCAGGGCTTAGCTGGCCCATGGATGGACCAAAGATTTAAGTCTCTGCATAATATATTTAACAAGTATAATGCTAATTATAGGTTCAAATTAAAGGGGCAGAACATCCATGAGTAATAAACTATAAATGAGTCTAACTCTGTTACACTTGGGAGCATAAATTCCAAAGTAAGACCCACTGACAGGATGCGAAATTCCTGAGCAGTCTCCCTTGTTTATAGTGTCTGGATGTCTCTAGAGTCCTCATGAGCCTTTCTATTTGTGACACTTTACTGTGGCAATTACTGAGATCGTGCTGAGTTGTACATAAGAGTAACCCCTGAGATGACCGTCCAACTCCTTTTGAAATCTCTTAGCCATAAAATTCATTTGTGTTTAAAATTTCCCCCTTTTGGTCAAGGTCTTTTTCCAGATGCATTGCTAGTTGGTAGTAATCTCTCAATGAACTGGGAGGTTTATCCCTGAGAGTCATGTCCCATGCTGGAGGGAATGTAGTGCAATTATATATTGAGTGTGGCTTAGAGAGACACCACATTCAAGCAACAAATAGGCTTCCAGTTTTGATTGCACAAGAATAACTAAGTACAATAATCAATATTAAGGGCCAGGCCTAATGGTCTGTCTTCCTTCACTCAGCACTGCCCTTGTACTTGGCGGATTCTTTGGTGTGCTATCCTTTTAAGGAATTTAGCAGAACTTGCCAGGGTGGGAATTCAATATTTTTTTTTGTTACTGTTTGGGTCTCCACCCACCAAGACAAAGCCCCATGAACACTTGTACATATTCATATGCCTTAGAGGCATGCCCCAGGTGAACTCCACCCCTTGAATCCCCCATCACTGACACCCTACACCTGTTATCCTCCCCTGCCTCAGTTTTGCCCCTTCTGTGATCCAAAACCTCTTAAAAAATGAAGCCAATAAAATAATCAAATGAAATTAATAATAAAATTAAATAATAATATTTTTAAAAAAATAAAATACAAAAGAACACTTGAAATAATAAAAAAATATTTTACACATGTGTCTTTCATCACTGTAAGATCTGTTGTTTTATATGTACAGAGACATTTTCTTCAATATATTCTGCTAGCGTCTAATTTTTTTTTAATTTTCTCTTCAAAGTAGTTTTAGGTTACAGAAAAGTCACATAGAAATTATAAGGGATTCCCATATACCAATGTCCTCCCCTTTTCCTCCTCTCTCCTAGTAACATTTTACATGCAGATGGTACATTTGTTACAATTGGTGCACAAATTTTGAAGAATTTCTACTACCCATGATCAATGGCTTATAATATGGTTTACATTTGGACTGTAAATTTTAATACATTTAGACAAAACTTCAAATGGCCTGTATCAGTTATTGTAAGATTATGCAGAACAGTTCTAATGCTCTAAATATGCCCTATGTTCCATTCATTCTAATCTTCCCTCCCCCTCCCCTCAGGACCTAGGTTAACACTAAGTTTCACTTTTTGAAAAATAAGATTCATATTTACTTGCAATAATATTGACATATTGGGCTGTTTTCTTTTATTAGGCACTACCTATGTTCTTGAAGGATTCTTGAAACTCTAGTCTTCACCTAATTAAAATATTCCTTTTTTATCCTCAAAGTTTTAAAGGAAATATTTAAGTTAATAGCATCAATAATTCCTTCAAATTGGTCTCCACATTCTAATTCACTCTTTCTGTTTCTGTTGAGTTTGCTGTGTCATTCTGATCCTGACATGCCAAAGAGGGGCAAAGAGGCCTATTTGCACTTTGGAAATTATGATGATACATTGTACTGTACTTGTGATTCCTTTCATTCCTCCCAGGATCATATCCACCACCACCTCTCCTGTTTCCCATCATGTCTCAGTTCACCAACCCATACATGGAATTTCCACCTTTTCTCACATGTATAATGATATTAGTCCTAGTCATTACCTCATAGAGTGAGATGAGAAACACAGATGATAATGCACATGAAGCACTGAGAGCAGTGCATGGCCCAGCAATGTATCAATGATGTCATTTCTAATGGAAACTGCTTTCCCCCATCCCAGAATCTGCATAATGACTTACCCTAAAGGGGAAATGTGACAATCAGCCCAAAGTTATGGGTCACATATTAACAACAGTAGACCTTAAATTAGCAGGTTGTTATCCCTGATGTTCTCAGCTTTCATCAAACTCATTATTATAGGCCTAAACTCCCTTTCTTCTTGTATTCCATCTGCCATGTTTGGGATTTCCAATGATGTTTGAGAATGAATGCCTAGCATCTAAATAATATTATTCCTATATTCTTCCTTTAAAGCCATGATGTTTACAGCCTGGATTTGGATTGGTTCCTTCTAAACAACCATACAGCTTAGGGCTCAGGAGAAAAGATAACTTCTATACAATGGAAGAAACAATATGACCGAAGTGCAATAATTTTCATTCATCACATACTAAGAAAGAGCAGGCATATGGAGATAGCAACAAAACATACCTTCTCTGTGGGCCAAGTTTCACATTGCTGCAGACCCTGCAATTGTGTTTTGGATGTCCCAAGCTAAAAGATTTACTCTAACTTGTTGTTGAATTAGGGGGCTCTTCCATGTGTTTTTCCCTTTCATATAACTTTGGAATATCAATATGATTTTTTTAAACTACACAAATGCATGAGATTTCAATAAGAAAATGTACAGAGTGTCTGAAGCCATACTAACTCATTTAATATGATTTTTGTTTTGAATTAGTTATGTTGGATTTTAAATATGTTTACTGGTGGAGGTATATGTGACAAAATGTGAAAGTGAGACTGTAAATGCATGAGGAAACAAGGTATGCTAATCACAGGTTCCAGAGAGAGTTGGAGGTGTCCTGAGTACCAAAGTAAGCACAATAGACTTCCTTGGCTCAACAAGCAGGTGGGGAGCACACAAGCAGAGTAACAGAAACCCATGAGCTTGCCCTTTCTATGATTCTGGATGAGTGTTAACAGATTTCCCACAGTTGTCAATGATTCGTTATTTATTGCAATGCCCGCCATAAAGGTAAATGTACTGCCATGGTGACGCTTAGCTTAACATTTGTGTCAGCTGTTTGTTCTGGCTCAAGAATGTGGGTGGTTTGTGTGGTGGCCATGGATCTGAGTTTATATTCTGGGGATGATAAGATCAGGGGTGTATAACTGTTTATTAACTAGGCCAAAATGGATGTGGAGGCAAACAGCTTAACCAAAGTAAGATGGACACCAAGACAGCACACAAAAATTTTTGTATAGTCATGAGAAAGTGCCTCATTTACGGCTTATATATAAGTGTCACCTAAAAATAGAAAGAATAAATATAATTTCTACCAATCCTAAACTCAAATGATTTCTTCTCTTTCTCATCATATAAAATGGGGGAAATATTCAATGCATTTTGAATTTTTAATATAATAATTCAGGAATTTCTTTTCCACATTCTATGATTATTTATTTATTTTTTATTACTTCACCCATTTTCAAAAGTAATTGAAATCCAGTTTTTGAAGATTCTATTATAGAATACTCAGAAACATTAAATAGAATTAAGAAGACAAAATAAATGGAAATATAAATTTTAATGTCTATTGCATATGTTGTAGTGAGGGAGAAAGGCCTATTGGAGCTCTGACAGGTAGTTCTGCTTGTTGTTCATGTAATGGAAATGACTCATTAGTGAGCAGGGCTTATCAAGCTATTGTTTTAGTATTTGTAGGTCTAAGCACCAAGCCCCATTTGGGGAGCCCAAAACACCCTTGTAATTCTACTTTAGTATATGCTTTCATGCATCCCTGAGTACAAGGTGGCAAATCCATTTCTTGAATATATTTTCATCATTGGTAAGATTTTAAAATATTCTAAACAGACCTTGAGCATGCTAAAAGAAACATGTAGTATTTGCATCTTTAAAAATATGCAAAATAATGGATTCAACAGGTGAGCTATATTAATTATAGCTAGATACTTTGAGTGTCAAATATAAAAGTATAAAGTTGATAGCATTTCTGCTATTGGCTGATAGAGGAAAATCCACAAACAACCTGTCTTCCTTGGTTCATGAAAATAATATTGCTCTGTCCTGGCATTTCAGAAATATAAAAAAAACACACGATGTTTAATTTTCTATCCCAATTTTATGAGAGTATATAAACTGAAAGAAAAGACAAACAGTAAACTTTCTGGGATTTAGTTATTTGTTCATTAAATTGTACTGTATGAAATAGCATTTGTGATAAGATGCATCAACACATACCCACAACAAAAGTTATATTTTATTTATATCCCAAACTATTGTCACCCTTTGCATATATTGCCTCAAGAAGTCTTGTTGAGTACCAAAAATTTTTATTGCACTGTATATTGAAACTTTACATTAAAACTGGCCCTATTTTGCCTTTATCCTTCTGTCTGGAACAGCATGCAACTTAGCCAAGAACCTAGAAAAAATGCAGTAACATATTTTGGTGAGTGTAGCCAGAAGAACAAATATTAGTGGGTCAAACTATGAGTCAAATTATGAATTGCAGCCTCTTTAATGCCCCTTTCTGGTTATCCATTCTAAGTGGGTTCTACTACGGGCTTCCACAGGACATAATCCCAGGAGGGAATAGGCCAGGGTGTGGGGCCTCTCTGCATCTGCACTGTGCACCCAGGCTTTTTAGAGCTGACCCCAGCTGGGAGGGTTGTGGTGCAGGGCAGGGGCTTAAAGCAGGGCCCTGCCAAGACAGGGGTTCCCAGGCTGAGCACCAAGTATAGCAAAGCCACTTCTTCAAGCCTTTTTAGCAGCAGCTGCCTCATTCCCAGTGCTGGCTGCCATGGCAGAAAACCAGAGGCTTGTGCCTCCCTGTGGGTCTGCGCCTTTGCTGGTCTGCCCTCCTGCTGACCACACATGGCTACTTAGTCTGGGGTGAGGTGGGAAGGCAGCAGTGGGCAGGGCCAATGTGGATGCCATGGGGTATCCCCTTAACCCTTTCCCAGGGGGTCATGGGCCAAGGCTGTGTTCATAATTAATCCAGCTCCACATTTAATTGTCCCACTTCCTACTACTGAATTTCTCATAATGGGTTTGTAAAATGCTTTGGAATGTCTTAAAAATGGAAAATGCATTTGCTAGTGAGTTTTAGCCCCACCCACAGCAAGCGACGTTATTGATTCAGGATGCCCTAGGGCTCCAAGTACTGATGTCTGGAACAATTGATCTCTAATCTCTTTTTTTTAATGATAATATGGTCTTGTTTATTTACATGATCCATCCTGTCAATTCTTGAATAATTTTTAAAACAATTTATTGAAGTATATTATTCATACATGAACATGCATAAACTATAAGTGTTCAATAAACATTGTGAACTTACAAAACAAACATTCATAACATCATACAGGGCTCCCATACATCACCCCACCACAAATAATTTGCATTGTTGGGAAACATTTGTTTACAAATTATGAAAGAGCATCGTCAAAGTATTACTACTAATAATAGTCCGTATCTTACTCTCCTATACAGTTTTTTAAGGATTTATTTACTTTTATCCATTTTAATCCCCTCCCCCCATTTTTGCTGTTTTTGTGTCCATTCACTTGGCAACTCTCTTTGTCCATTTCCTGCCCTCTCTTCTCATCCTTCTCCTTCTGTCTTCACTGGGATTTCATCCTCAGAACCTCTGATGTGGGAGAGAGGCATCCTACTGCCTGTGCCACGCCACCAGGCCCCGGGAGTGGGTGAGCAATCAGGCCCCATGTGTGGGTGCACTGCCAGGCCCCATGCATGGGTGCACAGTCAGGCCCCATGAGCCACGCAGCAAGATCATCTAAGAGTGGGTGAAAGAAAAGAAAATTTTTGCCCCTTTTTCAAGAAGGAGCAATATTTAGCTTGGCAGTTTCCATCCAGAATCTATTCAGTCTGTACCCCAAGTTCAGAATGGTCCCAGAAATGCCTGCTGGTGGGGACTCTGTGATTCTCAGGATGGTGGAAACCAGAGTAGCCAAATATCCCCTGAGAATCAGTCAGATGCTTCAGTTTGGGTAACAGTGTAGTCAGTCTTGGACCCTGGAATGCCAGGCTTCCAGGAACCAGGGCAGTAACTCTGGACATCCCCCATGACTTTAGGGTACATGGGCACTTCAGTTCAAAGATCAGCCAAATGCACCGTGAAATTAGCTTACACACTTCAGTTTGGGTAACTGCTCCCAATATCTCCCACCAATTTGTCCTGGGTGCTTTGGTCTGAACTTTGGGTTTTTCAGGCATCTCCCAAGCCTTACATTGGCCATGGGGATGCCCATTGGCAGGGCTCTGGATTAAATTCTGAGGACACTGAGCTCAGAACATGAGCTCCAAATTATTTGTAGTGGTGAACATTTTAGTAAGACTTGGACTCTGGGACGCTGGGTCAGTCAACTAAAAAGCACTTCTTAATTCTTCCTAGAATAATGGATATGGTCTCTAACCCACCAGCAGACTCCCCATAGGTTTGCCTTCTCAGAGCTCAAGAAAATTTGCCTACTGATGGCCTACATGGCCACAGTATAGCCAAGAGCAGCCTATGTATGGGACCCTCAATTCCAGTTAAAGCTGTGTAAGAAAAAAAAGAGAGGCCTGATAGATCTGAGGGCCAGAAACCTCATGTCATATCTCCTTAAAGAGATAAGGAAATACACCTGAAACTTCCATTAACTCCATATTAGAAACAGCCGTCTCAATTTTAAGCTCAGTTGTGCCTAATAAGGGGTGTGAATGGGGATCAAGATCCAGGTTTGGTTACTATACCTCCCATGGAAAATAAGAAACCTCCTATGCCATCAATTAAGATAAAAAAGTTCCTAGAAATGCTAAGGGTATAGAGTTCTCTCTTCAGTTTTAATCTGTGCTTAACTTTGTGTTTAACTTTTAAATCTGTGTTTCACTTTGTCAGTCTGCTCATGCTTAGGAAATGAGAATTGGGGTTCACCTGTTACAAATTGGATAATGGTGAAAGGTAACCTAAAATGAGTCTTTAAATCTCAATAGTCTTGCAAGTGGATTTAATGTATAAATCACAAGTGGAGTTGGTTCAACTGCTAGAAAAGCAGAAAAACTTAGCAAAGTTTTTACTAATAAAATTCTTATGGCTTAGTTAACAAAGTTACCCAATTTGCCTTAAAGTAAAAACTTACTATAAACTGTAAATAAGAGTTAAGGTCATTATATAGATGTCTTTATATTATAAAACAGCAGAAGGATAATAACTGAAATTATAACTGGGTAGATTTAGTCTAAACCTAATATTTTAAGTGTAATCTTAAACTGAACTTACTTTTGTTTATGGTCACTTCAGGCCTAGCCTTACCCCTTGCCTTTGCTTATGGTTATTTCATGACAGCTTCTACCCCCTATTGCTCAGGGGAAAGCAAATTTAAGACATTCCTGTCTCCTGTCCTTCCACAAGTAATAGTGACCCTGCTTTATCTTGTGGCCCCAAGTGTGGATTAATTGCTGCCTGGTAGAATTCTCGACCCTTGGAGTTGAATGTCCACTCTTCCAGTTCAGCTGCCACCAGAGTCCTGTTATCTCTGAGGACTTGGAAGTGAGGGGGGTTCCTAAAGGCAGCAATTCATGAGAGAACCCAGTTTCCCTGAGGCTTAGATATCCTCAGTGAGTATACATAGGATTCATCTTGCTCATCCAATCCCTGCTAAAGTCAGTCTGAAATAAGCAAAGTTCTGAAGCAAAGTAAAATTGTATTAAAACTTTGGGTACATTTTGGTTATAAGCCAATAATTAAGGAAATAAATTGTTTTCCAAAACTGCATGGTCACTGTGCAAATTAGAGTAATTAAAAAGATCCTTCAAAGAAATCTTTGAAATGCTATCTTACAGTTAAACTTATACTGTAAAAAATGAAAATTATCACAGTGCATTCTGTGTTTCTGTGTCAGATTCTGTATTTGTGACTGCCTATTTGCTCAATATATATCTTCATAGATTGGGATGGTAATATCAAATTAATAAATGAAAATTCTTAGATGAGCTCTATTCAAGTTGAAAAATCAAATATGCAGTTATAAATGTGAATAAGTATTCCTGGAGCCCAAATAAGTCTGAGCAGGATGGAAAGATAATATAGAAATCTGGATATAGAAACTATTGGGAAAGGAAAAATTTTTCCTAAGCTCTCTAACCTGCCCTACCTCTAAGGCATTCTGTTTGCAAGCGCTGTGCAGGAAGGATAAGGTATGACAGACAGAATTTATACCTTCTAAGTGGGAGAATTAAAAATCATAGTTTGTCCTGTATTTCCTCAATTTAAACCTTTTGATAGCCTTAACATAAGGGTGGTTAATAATTCTATTACCAAATTTCAATAAGTAAAGAAAAATTCTTTGAAAGCTATGGAAAGATCTTCTAAAACAGACAGTATTCCAGAACCTAGCAGTCAGTATGCTTTTAAGACTATTCACAGTTTTATAATTTTATAAAAGAAGAGGTTTTAGCCTCCTGTAAGGAAAGAAAAAGAACATTCCTTGAACAAACTCTAACAGTTTCAATATTATTTAGCTTAGGTGTTCTCTCCCTAGATTCATAAAATACCTAGTATATAAATTAACATTGTATTCATTAAATCTTTAAGGTCATGAAAGTTTTTAAGTTCATATCTAATGAAATTAAGTTAAAGAAATGCAGATCTTCTCTCTTTGAAATGGATAAAGTAAATTCCATTGGTTGCTAATTGTAATTTTAGGTAAAGTAACCAGTCTATGTGGTTTTGGTTAAGTATAAGGAGTTTGTAAAAGCATCTTCCAAACTGAAGCATTTAAATGACTAATTCCAGGAAGCCATTTATTAAAAACCTAATATTAATGGCAAAAAGTAACTTCAAAGGAAGGAAACTTGTTGGAGGGCACCTCAATCTGCATACTCAAGTGGTGGTAAGGAAAGATAATCATGATTCCATTGGAAATCTTCAGTTTGCATAAAATAATTAAGAAAGTAGTTTTTCTTGTACTGCTCAGGTAAAATACCTGTTAATTAATGACTTCATGGTAAAGGTGTAGAAGTAAAAACAAGGTACTAAAATAGTTAAGTGCATTTAATATGTTATAAACTCCATTGGAAGTATTTAGAAAGTGTATGAAAATCAAAAGAGATAAACTTCAATATTGTCAAACCCTCTTGTACATTCAAAACCAGGCCTTCAATACCCTGCATTTTGTCTCTCCATTCAAGTTATTGGCTAGGTTGGTTACTGACCCCTAAAACAAAGGTATCTATTACATATATGGTTGTGCTCCTGAAGTGGATTCAGACTGTGCTGCAATTTCAGACTCTTGCAGCAACCAATGATGGCTCAAAATGGCCAGATGTTCAATGGATATTGCCTTCAGACTGGCACTGTTTCATGGTGCTGAAGGGTGTTATGCACCAAGCCAGTGAAATACTGGAGCCTACCTGCCTAACTTCTCTGTAGGGTCAATGGTGCTGCAGCATGCTGGATGTGTGAAGGACATACCAATTGCAGCAATGATTACCAGAGTGATGTAAGTAGAACTTAAACACAATTGGCATTATGGCCTGCTCCCATTGAGAGATAACGTGTTTGGTTTTGCAAACCTGGAGCTCAGATCTATTTAACTGCAGCTCAAAGAGAAACTTATGCATTGCTTAGTGCATTAATTAGTATTAAGTACTGTACCTATATCCTTGATGAGTATGGTGATATCTTTTCTATTCTAGATCATTTGCAGATGGAAAATGAACATGATAAATGTCTTGATAAACTTCATTTTCTAAGTAATTAATGAAATGGTTAACCCAGTTCTCTCTTCCAGCCCTTATTCCAGAACCTGTCCCACTCTTAGCCTGGGGAGGACTGGCAGCCCCACATGCCATCCTACCAGAGCTAAACATTTTCCCACCAGGAGGGAAACAGCAAATGGTGTGGCTAGGACCCACTTCAGCCTAGCTCCTTCAAGATGGTCTATGAGAAACCTCTTCTCACACAGGACCTGGAAACCAGGTTCTGATCAAAACCTGGCAAAAATAAGCCTCACTCACAATTACAGCCGAAATGGAAGGACCCTTACTCTGTAGTTCTGATCAGTCCCACAGCTCTTAAAGTTAAAGGAATTTCCAGCTGGGTGCATTTACCCTGAGAGAAGCCAGCTGTCCAAGGAAGTGTCAGCTCACCAGAAGCCCCTGATGGGTCATATGAGTGTCAGCCATTGGACAGCCTGAAATACTTCTTCAAGAAACAAAGCTAAGTAGTGTCTGTGTCAAAGGCAGCTGTTCCCTCTACCTCTACTCAAAGGATTATTGCTATGGGGAGGGAAAGTCAGGCACCCCTTAGGAAATCTTGTCTGTTTTCATTTCCTGTAGTTTCTTCCTATACAATAACTAAAAAGGCAATGCCTCTTTTCAAACCCCTCTTAGCTGTCTCAGGCATAACCACCACCATGGAAAACTGGGATTGGAAATTTATACCAAACTCCACTATCTATTACAAACACTCCCTAATGCTACCTAACATCATAAGTGAAACCAGCCATGCCTTACAAACTCTAAAACAGCAAATGGACCCTCTTGCTGCTGTGTTGCTGCAAAATCACAGGGCACTTAATATGCTAACTGCAGCACAGGGAAGAACCTGTCTTTTCCTTAAAGAAGAATGCCATCTCTATGTAAATCACTCTGAAATAGTCCTAAACAACATTCCAAACATGCAAAATAAAGCCCACCAACTTTAGGAAGATGAAGACTTTATAGGCACCTGGCTTTTTCTACTTTTGTGGTCCAGTATCCTTTCAGTGAGACAATGTATGTTCAAAGTTCTAATTAAATTTGTTTCTTCCAGAATCAACATCTTGTTAGCCATACGGGGATTTCATCCAGCTTCACTCAGGATGCCAGATTAGTGTTCCTCCAACTGTGATAGAATAGCAAGAGGGGTTTATATCTTGTCAGGTAGGGCCTACTTCCCCTAAGCAGCAGAAAGTAATTACAGAAAAATGACCACAATAATTCAGCTCACCTTTAACAATAAATGCATAAACTCTCCAAGGGGAGAGTTGAGGCAGGTTAGTAAATTAGGGAATTGATAGCAAGATCTGGAACCTGGCAGGAAACCCATGTGGCCACAAATACACCACTAGATGGCTGCTAAAAGAACCTGTTAGAACCCTCATTCAGAATGAGATTTCCTCTGGAGTAAAGGAGAAGCCCCAGATATTCTCCAGGGCCTTACCATTGGACCCTCCTAGAGGACTGAGGCATGGGGTAATCAATCAAAACAGCAAACAACTGGGATTCTTCCCCTACATTAGTAAGGGGAAGGATAATTAATGGTTTAAAAAGCAAGCACAAAAGCCAAACTGGACCTGTTCTTGCCTTTTTCCCCCTGCATGCCAGTAAACCTGGGCATTTTGTAATCTGTAATGGGGAATTGTAGTCTGTAAATCAGCCCTCTTTATCACTTTTCAGTCCCTTCCTCTCTACCTGGGATCCATAATCTGTTATTTTCTCCCATCTCTCTTCTCTCCCTTCCTTAATAAGTTACTGGCCTAACTAAAACAAACAAAAAACTTTACATTAAGAAACTGGTTGTAACTTTTTAAATGACACTTTCCCTTTCAAGCTAAATAAAGGAATTATAAACAGTAAAGAAATAAAACTTATTCAGCTATTGCCAAGCACTCATTTCTCAGACATTCAGCACCCACTATACCCAGTCTGACTTATATCCAACAAATTTGCAGAGAGAAATATGATCTCAACTATGGTATTTGTGAAGACCCTTCAATAAGTATCTGTCAATGATCTTGATTTTCCCATTCATGTAAAGGCTTTGTGACTGGAATAACTTGTGGAAAAATCCCAGGTGATAGAACAGAGGTTTGGGGACTGACACAGCCATAGAAAATAGTAGAGTAAGGTTTCATTAAAATAACATAAATATGAAAATCATTTGAATGAGGAATACTTCAAAGTATGACTTTTGGTTTGGAGAACTTCCCCAATTTAACTTTGGTAGCCACGCAGTCATGGCTATGAATGGTAAGTTCTTTATGGAAGAATTCTGGGACAATTGGTCACAAATGAAGGAAACTCTTCCCCATATAAGATGCATGGGATAAATGGAGGCAGACTGATTCCATGTGAAGGCATTCCCAGTTCTGAGTGATTTCCTCCATTTTTACAATTTCTGTAAGACAGTGATTTCACTTGGTATCACAAAAAGAAACAAATAACAAAATAAGAGTGATTACCCCCAGTGTAAAGAGATTCTGAATCTTTGAATACAAAATTAGACATGGAAGCTGCAGATTAAATATTACAACTGTAGAATATAAAGCCTCATCTGGGGATAACACCATTGCAGAATGCTCTGTATCATATTACCATATCTAACCATGAATATTCATGTATGGAGAAGGGTGATGGCATGGTATTTCCTAGGATTCATGTGGGGCCATGTGGGCTTAGCGTGATCTCATCCAACTGACTGTCTGTACTTGTTATAATTAACCTTCGACATTTCATCATTGAGCATTACAAAAACTACCCTTTTTATTTGTATAGTGACCTGAGTAAAGTCAGGGAGCATTTATTCATGCAACCTCTCAAACTGTCTCCCCCTAACAGAACCACTGATGGTCTTTCCTGGTTGCAAGGCATTTGTTTTTCTTTGAGATAGATCATTCACATTGTGCCAAGCTGGCAGTTGTAGACAAGAAGCTACTGGCCAAAGGCAGAGTTATAGGCTCCTTGGGGCCATGGAAGTACTAATTAGGGCCATCAAAATGTCTTTGTAGCTAGTCCTAGAGCTACTGGCCAGTGTTATGATGGTCTTGTCATAATTCTGGGGGCACAGCCTGATTATATTGGAGTTTTCCTTGGAAATATTACTATAAGCTACTTTGATTGCTCTCATACTAAAATTCTGGTGGCATTGTTTGAAAGAGAACGAGCTAGCCAAGCACCTTTTTGCTCAACCTGAGGACGATTGTCTCACTATCAGTGAGATGATTGGACAGATAACTAAATTGTGTAAAGAACTAAGGTCACCTGCAGTAGAGAACGGTCCTCTAATGTTACAAATACTCAATAAGGATATGAACAGTTTCCTCTTTTCACTGGAAAAGGTAGGAGACACTCTGGACAAAGAACAAACAAGTGAGCTCACTAAATTTTCTTTCAACAGCATGATGATTACTTATCTTTGAGGAAACACACAATCTCCCAATGAGACACCTGAATCCCTCCACTTCAAGGAGCTTGGAGAGAAAAACATCTTAAGGGTACTTCAGAAGAATGGAGAACAATGCCAGGAAGACACTTAATGGTGTGGATGAAAGTGCTCATCTTCAGGAAACCCAAAAGCCATTTGCCTTGGAAGATGCTAGATGGAATGAAAGCGTGCAGGAAATAAGGAACAGGAAAAAACCTTGATAATTCCATGATGCAGGTGGAATTCATTGTCATTGATAAAGACAGCCAGTTAACAACTCTGACTGAAACAGTTCTGAAGATGAAAATATGCCTGCTTTCTGTGAAGATTACAGGCATGCTATGAACTTGGAAATAGAGGAAAGGAGTGAAGCTATGAAAGGAGAACAGCCTCATAATATACATGTGGATGTACCAAATCTCATCAATGATATAACCTCAAATATTAATGTAAACAGACCTAAAAGGGAAAAACAAATGGTATATTAAAAGTTATGAAGAGGGAAGCAGCTGTGGCTCAATTGGTTGGGCTCCTGTTTACCGTATGGGAGGCCCTGGGTTCATTTCTTGGAGCCTCCTGGTGAAGGCAAGCTGGCCCACCTGGCACAGTGAGCTGGTGCAGCAAGATGACACAACAAAGGGAGAGAAGGAGACACAGAAAAACGCACAGCAAACGGACACAGTGAGCACAAGAAGCAAGGGGTGGGGATAAAGAAATAAATAAAAATGAATCTTTAAAAAAAAGTTATGAGGAAAGTCAAGTCAAAGAAGCACTTACATATCAAAATAAATATTTGGAAACTGAGCAAGCTTCTCTGTATCAGGAAAACGAACACTTAGAAAAACAGACACAGAAGTTCAGCAGAAACTGCATATTCTTCCAGAGGTATATCAATAACACCTCCGGCAACTTCACCTTGAATCAATCCAGCAGGGAATAGACCACATAGAAATAGAGAAAAGAATTACCAATTTGAATGAAAACAATGCTTTTACACAAAAACAACTCAACACTTACAGAAGGATGACAGAACCCCTGGAAATGAACTGGGGATCATTACTTCTCATTATGAAATTTGGATTAGTTACTATGATAGAAAAACTCATGAAAGTTGCCTGGCAGCTCCAGCTACAGAGAGGAAACTCAATCAGCTAAGACTTGAAAATGTGCACAACAAGCAAAAGTTGTCAGAGATAGATGGTAAAATCCAGTGTACCCCAGGTATGTCTTTTGCCCCCACTATTTCATATACAGCTCAGTGCAGAGGCTGGGGAGGTTTAGGGCAACCCCTGTATCATCAATTCTCTTGTGGGGGAGGAGGGGAGAGCAGTGAGGACTCAGGGATCCAGGATGATGCTCATGTTTGTCTCCTCTATCAGCCAGTCCCTGAGCATTCAAAAGCACAGTAGGACCTCCAGCATATTTTACTCTTTCAAACTGATTAGACTTAATATCTTTTAGTATGTATGTTAATGCATTTTTGTTGATGTTTTATAGAATTACACACTAAGTTTTCCATAATATAGGTAGTTGTAATATTATTCATAAAAATAGGCTGTTTACATTTTATTGAACATCATAGGGTTATATCATATTTCATTTTAAATGAGTAAATATTTCACCATTACTTTCACAATAATTGAAATGTATGACTAGTTAGAGAATTGTAACTTTCAAGTATGTTTCTATATATATATATTAGGTAGGATTTTAAAAATTAAAGAAATAGCATAGTATTTACAGCAATAAATATTAATTGATTTAAAAAATAAAAGGGAAAAAACAAGACTACATTTATTATTTTGTTAATGTTATTGTAAATACAGTGACTTGTTTGGGGAGTGTCTTTTTGAACCTGTTTATTTCTTGTTACCTCTTTTTAAATTGTTATATTTTTCACAAAATTCATTGTAGTTCAAACATTTTCCAAATTTGTTCTGTGAAATAATATTTTCTTACGTATTCTGCATTTTGTTATCATTTGGAATTAATTTTCTTAACCTAAGAATTTTTAAAATCTCTGTTGCTTCTACATTTTCATGGTTTAATATTTTTCTCTGAAAGCCTGGATACACACATTATTTTTAAGAGAAAATTAGTTAGAGACCCAGTATTGTTGCCTTTTACTAAAGATATCCAAGTATTCAATTGTATCAATAACTTGCACTGTTTCATTTATCAAACTCATTGGTAAATTCATTTACCAATGAGTTTGGTAAATGTTCAGTGCTTCACTAAACATTGTAAAACATGTATGGACAGACATCCTCCAATGTAGTCATTAATTTTCCTTATTTTTAATATGATTCTTCTTGCAGTTAAGTCCAATATCAATTGCGTTGGTGTTCCCCCAAACACGAGGGTAACCTATCAATTTTTTTTATTGTTTTAGCAATATATTTCTAGATTAATTTAGGGGAGTTGTCATTATTTTAATGTTGCTTCATATTAACAGAAATACATATTCAAGCAAGGACATTTTATATATAAATTACTGCTTCCCTCATCCGTTGCATTTTAAATTTGCTTTTATGCATTTCAATTTGTTGGTAATTATGTTTCAGTAATGATTCATTAATCTTGTTTGCCTTCATTTTCACCTCCTCTATTTTCATTTAATTAAGATTTGTGTATAATTCCTGTGCAAATGGCTGTATCAAAAACAAATATTTTCATTATATATTTCCCTTTCATTTGTAGATCTAGAGGTAAGAATATATTTGGAGAGTGAACTAAACATCTATGTGGAAGGATGAGGAGAGTAGTGTGCCCTCATCCTCTTCTCACTGCACACAAAGACAGAGGACCATGCTAGATTGGAGAAGGGGAAGAGAGTGAGCTTGGGCAGAGTGCTGGAGGACACATCAGTGGAGAGGAATTGATTGCATGACAGGAGTATGCAGAAATCCCCAAATCAAACTATAATAGGCTCTGAAACAGCAGCAAGCTGAGGAACCTGCAGATCATCATGACCTCAGTAATGTTATATGGTATAAGCACAAGTGCAGAAGTCCACACCCTGACAAAGCCTTGGCAGTATAGAGCCCCATCCCCCTGTAGCATGACACCATGCAGCAAGGAAACCTCAATGAAACTAGCACCCTCTTCTCTTAATAAAATCACTCCTTAAAATTACACACAGAAGGATTGTGGGAACATGGCCAATGGGTTCAACAGATAAGGCTCAGCTCACACTAAAACAACAGAGAAAGAACTGGATGCTGCCTTGGGGACCCACTTTGGGGTACAGCAATCCAGGACACTGCTTTACAACTCCCATAAGACTGAGAGTCAGAGAGAAGAAGCCAAAAGAAGTAATCATGAGTTATTATTCCTCCCAGCAGCCAGGAAGGGCTCCCCTTCCCCACTCCCAAAATAATAAGTGAGAATAAAACTCCTGGTGAATTCTATCTAACTGAGGAGAGCAGACATCATCCTCCCTGCCAGCCCCTTTGGATATATATAGAATGGGAAGGTGTTCTAATCCACCTAGGAAGGTACTGGAAAGTTAGGGAAGCCCGGGGGAAATCATGGGTTGCTTGCCTTGTTGGCTGGAAGTGTCACACATACCCGGACCTCAGGGCACACTGCCTATGTAAAGACTCTGGCTCCCTACTCCAAATGGGAACATGAGGGCAGATTCTCTGCAAGAAAGAGGGATCTGGGAGTGTGGAGAGTGATTTCTTTCCAGTGAGTTTAGCCAGCTGGACCCCCCCTTGAATAGTGGAAGGGACCTGGACTTGACAGACAGGGGAGAGCAGGATCTCCTCAGGCAGGCTGTCATGCCCTGCTGCCTAGGTAAAGAGAGAAATTACATCAGAATAGAGGCAGAGACAGACAGTTGATCAGCAGTATTACTGGGGACTTCAGGGAATCTAACCTGCCTGAGGGAAAAGGGCCAGATAGCCTTCTGAAAGATTAACTAACCTAAGGATGTAGAATATCTCCATGGAAGAATTCCTGCTTGGCCTATACAAGGCTCCTGGTTCAATACCTGGCTGTCTTTGAGAAGTGATCCACCAGGTTATCAGGCATCCAGCTGAGACTTTATGACAGGGAACATATACACATTCTCTTTGTATTAGCTTTTCTTGGATCTCTTATTTAAATTTTTTTTTCCTTTTTTAAAATTCCCTCATTTTACTCACTAAAACCTGGTTCAAAACCTGCAGAGGGCAGGCTGCAGGGTGAGTGATTGGTGAACACCAGCACCCTGAGAAGATCCTTAGGGGTCTAAGAGAGAGGGCTGTTTCTCTGTGTTTACTTTTCTTCTTCTTCTTCTGTCTTCTTTTTTAAATGAGTCATTGCTCTCTTGTTTCTCATTTTATGTGTTTCCCCTTCGTTTCTCTACTTGTATGTTTTTCTATTTCTCTTTTGTTCACTGACTTTCTCTACCTACACTATTTCTTTTCTCTCCTTCATCTTTATATCTTCCTTTTTCTGTTGTTGTTCTTTCATTACACTTCCTTTAATTGGTGTCCAATTTTTCTTCTTTTAAATTGTTCTCTCTCCTTTCTTCTGTTTACTTTTTTTTTTACATTTTTCTCTCTTCTCTTTTCTTTTCCCCTCTTCTTTCCATTCCAGCCTTTTTTCATTCTATATATTTTTCTGTATTCTGTTTCTTGTTTCATTTTTTCTACCCCAATTTTCTAAACTTATTCCTCTGTGCTTCTTTTTCAATTTATTTTTTTGAATTTCCTATATCTTATATGGTTCCTCTCCTACCTTTTACTATTATTATTACCATTACTCTTTTTCTCTTCCTATTTCTTTCCTTTTCTCTGGCCTGAATGTTTTTTCTTTCAAGGGAACATAGACAACAACAAGGAAATAGAATAACAGGAACAAAGTGTCAAAGTGAAACCTTACCACACACAGAAACAACAACAAAATAAAGCCATAGAATAGAGAGAGAAGCAGATCAACTTAATAAACCCATCAATATAAACAAATGCCTAGACACCAGCAAAAAATTACAAGCCATACTGAGAAACAGGAAGACATGGCCCAGTCCAATGAACAAACTAAAAGCCAGGAGGAGATGCAGAACATGAAAAAACTAATCAGAGATGTCCAAACAAATATCATGAATCAACTTAATGAAATGAAGGAAGAGATTAAGGATTTTAAGAAGACCCTGGCATAACATACTGAAGAAATTGTAAACATCCATAAAAAGATAATGGATATGTTGGTGATGAATGGCACTATCCAAGAAATCAAAAATACACTTGAAGCACACAACAGCAGATTTGAACAGGCAGAGGAAAGAATCACCAATGTGGAAGAAAGTACATTTGAAATCAATGAACAGATGGATAAAAAGAAAAAATTCAGCAGGGACTTAGGAATTGAATGACAACATGAACTGCATAAGCATATACATTATAGGCATCCCAGATGGTGAAGAGAAGGGAAAGGGTACAGAAGGAGTGTTGTAGGAAATAATGGCTGAAAAATTCCCAACCTTATTGAGGGAGATAGATGTATATATCCAGGATGTGCAGCATACCCCAAACAGGCCTAATCCAAGACATATACTTGTCAAATTGTCCAAAGCCTAAGACAAAGAGAGAACACTGAAAGCAGCAAGAGAAAAAAGAACCATCACATAAAAGGTAAGCTCGATAAGATTAAATGTTGATTTTTCATCTGAAACCATGGAGGCAAGAAGGCAGTGGCATGAAAGAGTTAAGGTGCTAAAAGAAAAAATTTCCAGCCAAGAAT
Organism: Cabassous unicinctus; assembly: GCA_029593785.1. Lineage (NCBI taxonomy): Eukaryota > Metazoa > Chordata > Mammalia > Cingulata > Chlamyphoridae > Cabassous > Cabassous unicinctus. The sequence continues at coordinate 5,950 of JAQZBX010025841.1, read as the reverse complement.
TCTCTATCCAGCAAAGCTGGCATTCAAAAAGAGGGAATGCTCAAAATATTCACAGATAAACAGAAATTAAGAGAAAATGACAATAAGAAACCTGCCCTTCAAGAAATAATAAAGGGAGTTATGTAGGTCAAAAGGAAAAAATAAACAGGATAAAGTTGGAGGAGAGTGTGTTAGAACAACTAAAAAGCTAAAAAGATAAATATGCAACCCAGAGCAGAGGCTGGGCAGGTTCAGGGAAACCTCTGCATCTTCAGGCCTCCTGGGGGGAGAGAAGGGGAGAGCAGTGAGGGCTCAAGAATCTAGGATGGTGCTCATGTTTGACTCCTCTCTCTATCAGCCAGTCCCTGAGCATTCAAAAACACAGTAGGACCTACAACATATTTTGCTTTTTCAAAGTGATTGGGCTTAAATTCTTTTTAGTATGTATGTTGATTAATGTATTTTTGTTGAAGGTTTATAGAATTACACACATGTGAAAGTTTTTCATATATAGATAGTCGTAGTATTGTTCATAAAAACACTATTTACATTTTATTGAACCTCATAGATTTATATTGTATTTCACTTTAAATATGTAAATATTTAATCATTTTTTCATAATAATAGAAAGTTCATGACTAGTTAGAGAATTGTAACCTTCAAGTCTATTTCTCTCTCTCTCTCTCTCTCTCTCTATATATATATATATAGTAGGATTTTAAAAATTGTAGAAATATTTTAATATTTACACCAATAAATGTTAAGCTACTGAGAAAAAAATAACAAAACAATAACACCCCAGACTACACTGATTATTTTTTTAATGTCACCCTAATTTCATTGACTTGTTTTGGGAGTGATCTTTTGAAACTGTTTATTTCTTGTTCCTTATTTTTAGACTTGATATGTTGTTCACAATATTCATTGTAGTTCAAACATTTCTCAATTTTGGTCAGTGAAATAAAATTTTCTTAAGTATTCTGCATTTTATCATTTGGAATGAATTTTCTTAATCTAAGAACTTTAAAAATTTCCATTGCTATCAATGTTTTTATGCTGTAATATTTTTCTCTGAAAGCCTGGATACCTACACTATTGTGAAGAGAAAATTAGCTTAAACCAATATTTTTTTCCTTTAACTAAAAGATTTCCCAGTACTCAATTTTATAGATAATTTGCAATGTTTCATTTAACAAACTCATGGGTAAATTAACTTATCAGTGAGTTTTCTAACTGGTAAAAGCTTCCCTAAACATTTTAAAACTTGTATGAAGAGACATCCTCCAATGCACTCATTAATTTTCCTTATTTTTAATATGATTCTTCTTGCAGATAAGACTTATATCAATTGTTTTGGCTTTCCCCCAAACTCCAGAGAAAGCTATCAATTTTTAAATTAGTTCAGTAATACATTTCTAGATTAATTTAGGGGAATTGTCATTATTTTAATTTTGCTTCATATTAACAGAAATGCATATTTAAGGTAGGACTTCTTTATATATGCATTACTGCTTCCCTCCTTATTTTAAGTTTCCTGATATGCATTTTGATTTGTTAGTAATTACGGTTCAGTAATAATTTATGTTAATGTTTGCTTCATTTTCCTTCTATTTTCAGTTAATTAGCTCTTTTTATAATGCCGGAACAAAAGGCCGTATCAAAAGATGATCAAAATTTTTTCATTATTTCCCTTTAATTTGAAGACCTTAAAAATCTGATGGTCAGAGTATATTTGGAGAGTGAACAAAACATCTATGGGGAAGGATGAGGAGAGTAATGTGCCATTATCTACTTTTCAGCACTCACAAACAGAAAGACAGAGGACCCTGCACATCCAGACCCCTCTAGGTTGGAGAAGGGGAAGAGAGTGAGCTCAGGTATTGGACTGTAGTTAACATAACTGGAGAGGGATTGACTGTATGATAGGTGTAGGCAGAAATCCCAAAATCAACCTATAAGAGGCTGTGAAACAACAGCAATCTGAAGAACCTACTGATCATGATGACCCCAACAATATTGTAGGGTATAAGCACTAGGGCAAAAGTCCACACCCTGACAAAGCCTTGTCAGTATGGAGCCCCAACCCCCAGTAGAATGAATCTATGCAGCAAGGAACCCTCAATGAACCTAGCACTCTCCTCTCTTAGTAAAATAACTTCTAAAACACACACACACTGTAATAACCATATTCTTTTATAACATGATTATACATTTAGCCTCACTTTTCTATTATGTTGTAGACTCTTTATTAATTTAGGAACGGTACCACAGCCTTTACTTTGCCATGCCAGGAGAGTAGAGATAAAATTTTTCTAAAGATTTGCCTCTTCCAATATCCATATTTCACTAAACTTTGGGTATATTTTTCATAGTTTGATATTTAGGGATGAGTTTTTATGATGTTTATGGATTTTTTTGAATGAATGAATGTAATGCCACATATTATATCCATATATAGAAGTAAATGAAAAATCTTATACAGTGATTACATGAATAGAGTGTGATCTCCTTGTTAGAGCACACTGAAAAGAAGAAAAGGACAGAATTCCAAGCCCTCTGTCCTTCACATGTTGTAGTGCTGGGAAGCTTAATGACAAGAATTTGGTTTATGAATATGGATCACAAATGTGGCTGATGCCCTATTCTTTTTTCATTTTCTTTTTATAACATAAGGTTCATATAGTACAATTAATCATTTTATTGTACATTCAGGCTTGGCTATTTTGACAACTGAATAGTGTTGCTGACCTTACCAAGCAAGATTTAAAACACCCAATGAAGTACCTACATGTCTCTTTAAATTTGATCCTTTCCCAACCCAAGCCCCTAGCTCTTCCTCATCTCTGATATTATAGCATTGCCAAGGCAAGAATGTCAAAATATAGCATCATGCAAAAAGTAGCTTTTAGTGACTTCTTTTATTAGAATCATGCAATTAAGATTAATCCTTATAAAAACACCATATTTGCTTTAGAGCTACAAAGCTGCCTCTTCAGCACTGTTTTTTTCCATACACAGTTCTATACTGTTGCTTATTCTGAGAAAGTGATCTGTTTCTTTCATTGGATTGGGACTTATAGAGGGAACTAAAATGCAACTTGACAATTATTATTCACCTTCTGGGAATCAAGATGGTCAATTTGAGAGAGGAGATAGAAAACAATTAAAATGACATGGGATGATATGCTTTTCTTGACACCAATGTAATAACACTTTTATCACTGGATTTACTTTACCTGCGTTATGATATTGACCTTGACAATCATACTTGATGGGGTGGTGGGGGTGTCAAGCCCAGGCAGAGGTAACAGTTGAGAAATGCATGGAAGTCTAAGAACATATGATTCCTTTTGAAATATACAGCACTACAGTATCATTAAAAAAAAGGCTGTTTATCAAATTCAAATTCCCAATCTTCCCATAAGATAAGACTGATTTTTTAAACCTTCTTTGTGCTGCTATTTGTACTCTATGTCAAATATTACTGATTTTTTAATCATCAGAAAATGTAGTTGGAATAATCAGTACTGGGACTTGAAAACAGTTAAGACACAAATATGTGAATATGTGTTTAGTTACTAAATATTTTCTTGGTCACATAAGTAATTAGAACTAATTTGCAATGAATATACATACCAAATTAGGTTTTCCTTTTTAATATATTTTTGGTCAAATTTAAGATAAAAAAGAAAGCAGCTGAAATTTAATCAAGTAGTTGGCACTATTGTGTACATGAAACCAAACCTCTAAGCTCCTGTCATAGAGCAGTTATGGCTTCTGGAGCTCTCACAGTTGCCATTTTTACTCCAGTTCCATCATGAACCAGTTGAATAACTTTGTCCACAGAGGCCCTAGACTTATCATTTCATGTCAGTAATTTTCTTAGTTTTTCTCTATTTGATTTTGTCATGCAGATATGTGTTGGTGCCTATGACATCTCAGGCACTGAGCCATATTTGGGTGTAACATGTTGACTCAGACACAGTCTTTGCCTTCAGGGAAGTCAGTGTGTCAAGAGTGTAGGTAAAATTTAGTCTTCTTCAGGCTGCATTGAGTTGATATGCTGAGCAATGGGGTTGCACTGATAGGCTACATTAGAAATAATCATGCTTTATTAGGCAAATATTGTTAAAAACCACATTTTACAGAGAGAGAAAAAGATGCACAGAGAAGTTAATTATCACACCTAGATTAACCAGGTGGTAAGTAGCTAAGCCTGTATTAAGAGGGAAGGAGTTCAGATGCCAGAACTTGAGTTTTAAACACTGCTCTGAATTCCTCACATTTTTCATCTTCCTGCAGTATAGGTACCACTCAGAACAAAGGAGTCCTGGAAGCTGAAGTCACATTATTCAGAGGCAAGGACATGCTGGGTTCAGTAAATCAGCATCTGTCACAAAGACTTCTATGGACCAAAGAGCTAAGCTTGTACCTTTCCTGTGGGGCAGGCAGGGATCCATGCTCCAATTAGAATCTGTGGGATCAATATATTAAGAAATTACAGGGGTGAGCTTGGCCATCAATTAAAAAAAATTGGGTGCCTCTCTAGTTGTAGTCTTTGAGTTATGCACCATACTTTATAATTCACAAAATATTGGTTTGACCTGTGATGTAACTTGCCCAAAGTTCTTCATATTTTAATGTATCAGATCTCTGAATTAAAGTTGGAGTAATCTGACACCACTTGTCCTCTATTCTAGACCATGATAATTTACATGAATACGTAAAATTTAATTACTTGATACCCCAAATTTCAGAAATTTTAGGTCTTTGCTACAGCACACTTAAATCTCTCCTCTATTAACAATATTAGTAGTGTTTGTAGCTAGTAGGTTCTACTAACGGACAAATGTTTCATGAGGAATGACATCTGGATGTTGGTAAAATTTTCAGCAATTTTCAAATCTTATAGAAACATTGAAACTGTCTTCAAAATCTATCCTCCCTATATTATATAACAAAAGCTTTAAGTGTTTTACTTAGCTTTCTTTCACCTAATACAAAATGCATTGATGGAGCCCGTGGGATGAGTGGTGGAGGGACAGAGACACCAGCCGCGGGTTGTGAGGCCGCCATAGGCGGCGGCAGCAAGAGGAGGGATCGCTGGGGACCTCGGGTTCGCCGACACACCTCATTATCAAGGATCTTGGAGAAATTCTTTCAAGACTTTTAAATACAGACCAATGATCCAAGGCGAAACCCTTATTTTGTGAAAGAACTTGAAGAAAAACGTGGTCTTTGAGAAATGAGAGTTCTTGAAAATTTGAAGAATATGATCCATAAAAGAAATGAACAGATTCTTCCCAAATGTGGAGAGACAATGCAGGAGAACTTAAGCCCAGTTCTCCATAGATATTCATAGTGAGCATTTACTAGCTAGTGAAAAACAGCATGCAGTCCAGTGGGAAGATTTCATGAAAGAGCAACAAAATAAACGGGCGGAAGTGGATGAAGAGCACAAAAAAGCCATGGAGAAGCTTAAAGAACAATACGCGGAGATCCAGAAGGACCTAGCGAAGTTTTCAACCTTTTAAGAACTTGAACCACAACAATAACAAACTAATGAGAAAATATTGACTTCCCCCCTCCAAAAAAATATTCCCACCAAACCATTTAACCTCTGCCTCAAGCTTAGCAATATACTCAATGGCACTCTTATATCAGAAGAAAGAAACTTCTGTTGGAGTCCTGATGAAACGTTTAATAGAACAAGAGTGCTGTATCTTTCTAGCTCTTAAGTGCCTATATAAGATTATTTGGTTGGGGAAGAGTAGGAGGAAAAATGGGGTAAATTTTCCTTTTGTTAATTAGAATTGGTCATCTTTACCATTGATTAGTTGAGAGTATTCTAATTATAGACAATGCAAAATAATTTAATTCATTCCTATGCAGGGTTAGTATTAGTTTATTGCTGTGTCTTAAAAGGCAGGTATAATAGCTACCAGCCATAGCTTCCCAGGCAATAGGAAGA
>JAQZBX010025840.1:0-21095 GCA_029593785.1 Cabassous unicinctus | reverse complement strand
CCTGTTCACATGGGACAAGCTGATATTGTGCAATTTGAATATCCCTGCTTTGTGTAATTATGGTCACAATAAGTATTTGAATTTAAAGTTTATATTTTCTCTCCTGGAAAAGTAAACGCATGATTTCCTGTTCATTATGGCAAATTGGTCACATACCTTTATCTCCTCTCACTTTCAAATCCCAATAAAGTAGTAGTAAAAGAAATTTCCATAGATAAAGAGAAAAAAGAGGACATCAACAGACAAAAGATTTCAACACTATTTAGAGGCTAGAAAGCAGATGGAGAAGGTAATTTTCTTAGCAGGCTAGAAAAAGCCTCAGGCTGAAAAGCGGGCACAGGAGATGCAAAAGAAATGGTAACCCATTTGCCCCAGGGAGGCTCAGGACTTAGGGATGGGAAGGTAAGATATAGGGCTTAAAACCAGGGAATTAGTTGAAACTGTGCATACAGTTGGGAGGTCCATTCTGAAGTCCCCTATCCCTCTCTTAAGGCAGAATGCTGGCAATTGGATGTTTGCACCTCAGGCAAAAGATTGGTGGTGTGATCCTTTGGAAAAACTCAATGAACCCAGAGGAAAGAATACCATATCCTGACACTTAGGAATCCCCAGGGGAAAGACTGACTTGACATTCTGTTGCAGCATCTCACCACATGCTAGCCATATACCTCGAACTTCCATTAGGTAAGAGAGAAAAGCTTCTAACATGATTCAGTGATGTATATAAGCAAACAGAGGAATAGCGAGCTGATTGAAAAACAAGAATTCAGGAAATAGAGGGGAACTTTCCCCCCAAATCCAATTAGTATCCACAGAGAGATGAGAAGATATTGCAACCATTAAAGAACAGGTGGGTATAAAAAAGGAATAATTATAGAATAATAAAACACTCTTGGAAATTAAAAACATGTAAACTGGAAATTTAGTAGAAGAGTTGGAATTGTTGAAAGAGAAAATTAATAATTTTCCTAGAAAGACTAATAAGAAAAAGAGTTAGACAATAGCACAGGATGTCCAATACCTGTCTAAATGGAGTTTCAGAAAGAGAGAACAGCAAATTAGAGGGAGAAAATTATCAAAGAAATAGCATAAGAAATTTCCCCAGATCCAAAGAATAAGAGTCTCGATTGAGAAGATTTACTGAAAACCTAGCAAAATGAATGAAGATGATGCACACCAATGCCCATTATCCTGAAATTTTAGAGCACTGGGCATAAATGAAAACCCTATAAGCTTCCAGAGATGGATTAGAGAACAAAGGTCACAATTTTTTGTTCAAAACTCAGAATGAGTGGAGCAGATGTGGCTCAAGTGGTTGAGAACCTGCTTCCCACATCTGAGATCCCGGATTTGGTCCCCAGAACAAGCAAACAAACGAAAACACCAACTCAGGGGAGCCGATGTGGCTCAGTGGTTGAATGCTGGCTTCCCCCATACGAGGTCCCAGGTTCATTAACTGCCCCAGTGTCATAAAAAAATAAAAACCTCAGAGTGTAGGGCTTCTTCATAAAAACACTGGATGCTAAAAGGGAATGGAGAAAAATGCCTTTGAAATTCTAAGGGAAAATTATTTTCAACTTAGAATTCTATGTTCAGCCAAATTATCAATTGTGAAGACATAAAGATAAGCAAAGACTCGGAAAAACTACCTCCCAAATACCCTTTTGAAAGATGCTACTGATAATAAATACAGCAAAACAAAGGAATAAGTCCAGGAAGTGGAAGACATGGGATAGAGGAGAACGTAGAGAGTAGGGAAGACATGCCCATGTTGTCATGCTATAGCAGGCTGAGAGAGAAACCAATCTACATTGAGAAAGAAAATCAAGAACTTCAGGAAGAATATCTCTAAGGAAAAGGAGAATCACAAACAGCTGATACAATGGAAAAATAATAAGAAAATATGTATAGCAAAATATGCAAATGAAAAAGCAAGGCACTAATTAACTCCAGATAAAACAAAAGGCTGTAAAAGAAAGTAAATAGGGAAGCGGGTGTGGCTCAATGGATAGAGCTCCCGTTTACCATATGGGAGGCCCCGGGTTCGCTTCCTGGGGCCTCCTTGTGAGGCCAGCCTGCCTACGCGGGGCAGTGGGCTGATGCAGCAAGACCTCACAACAGGAAGTGGGTGTGGCTCAATCGATAGAGCCCCCGTTTGCCATGCGGGAGGCCCCCGGGGTGGTGGGCTGATGTGGCAGGACCTCGCGGCAAGGGGGAGATGAGCAGGCATGAAGGAAGCACACAGCGAATGGACACAGTAAGACGCGGGCAGCAAGGGGGGGATAAATAAATAAATGAATAAATCTTAAAAAAAAAAAAAAAGAAAGAAAATAAATAATATTACATAACTTGGCTCTGCAAGGAATAAATATTTATTTACTAAACATTGGTTAGTGATTTAAAATACCATTTTGAATGGATGAGGAGAGGGGAGTGGTGGGTGGAACAAGCAGCCTCATTTATTCCAACAAGCAGTCAATAGATAATTTCTAAAATGTAAATGAAGAAATAAAAATATAAACATACTATTTAGGAATGAAAAGATAACTTCCAGAAGAACAACTAGATCCTTACTGGTCAATCAAAAGGTGTTTCCTGTAATTTAAGTACTTCTTCATTACTTTCATAACTTTATGAAATCCCTCATGTTTTGGTAAAATTTACATTTTCTCCTTGAAGTGGATTTGCATTTATTTGCAATGTATTGTTGGGTGATAATTTAATAATGAGAAAAAGAAAAGGATTCACAAGACACTGACTTGACAGCAATGGTGGATGCCAGTATTAAGCAGGGAGGGTGCTTGAATAGGCCATAATTTTATAAAGGTCGGCGCAATGAAGAATTCTTTTATGTTCTGACAGTTTTTGCTTACATAAACACCCTTGCCTTGCAAAAACTATGTACTGAATACTCAGATTAAAAGACTAATGCTGTGATAAGACTTTATACATATCTTTTTTTAGGTTTAGGAATTTCAGTTTTTAAATAATAAATGTGATTTTTAAAGCAGTTTTAGGTTTACAGAAAAATTATACAAAGTAGAGTTCCCATATGCACCTCACCTCCAGGTAGTTCCCCCTATTATTAACATCTTGCATTAGTATGGTACATTTGTTAGATTTGATGAACCAGTTTTGATACATTTTTAATAACTAAACTCTATAGTTTGCATTAGGGTTCACTCTGTGTATACAGATCTATGGGTTTTGACAAGTGTGTAATTTTATGTATCTGTCAACATGGTATTATACAGAATAGTTTCAGTGTCCTAAAAATGCCCTATTCTTCACCTATTCATCCCTGTCCCAACTCCTGATCTTTTTACTATCTTTACAGTTTTACTTTTCCCACAATATCATATAGATGGAATCATACAGGATATAGCCTTTTCAGACTGATTTCTTTCACTTTAGCAATATATATCTAAAGTTCCTTCATGCTTTTTTGGTGGCTTGCTAGCTCATTTCTTTCTATTGCTGAATAATATTCCATTTTATGAATAAGCCACAGCTTGTTTATCCATTCACCTTGGAATGGATCTTTGTTGCCTCTAAATTTTGGCAATTGTGAATAAAGCAGCTATAAATATTTATATGCAAGTTTTTGCATGGACTTAAGTATTCAACTCCTTTGGATAAATACTTAGGAGTGCAATTGCTGGATCATATTGTAAGTCCATGTTTAGCTTTTAAGGAACTGCCAAACATCTTCCAAAGTGGCTGTACCATTTTCATTCCCCCCAACACCCCCCCACCCCAGCAATGAATGAAAGTTCCTGTTGCTCCACCTCCTGGCCAGCATTTGGGGTGTCATTGTTTTGGATTTTAGCCATTCTAATATGTGTGTAGTAGTATCTCATTGTTTTTAATTTGCAGCTTAAGAATATATGATATTGAACATCTTTTCATGTTGAACATTTTTTCATTTGCTATCTGTATATCTTCTTCGGTGAGGTGTATGTTTGGCTTTTTTGCTCATTTTAAAAATTGGGTTGTTTTCTTACTGTTGAGTCCCCTCCCCCATCCCCACCCCAGAGATGGCTCTCTCATCTGTCTACTCATTGTCTGCTTGTCTTCTTTAGGAGGCACCAGGAACCAAACCTGGGACCTCCCATGTAGGAGGCGGGTGCCCAACCGCTTGAGCCACATTTGCTCCCTGCTTGTTGTGTCTGCTCGTTCATCAGCTCATTGCTGCAGCTCGTCTTCTTTAGGAAGCACTGGGAACCGTGGGAGGCAGGAACCCAATTACTTAAGCCACATCCACTTCCCACTATTGAGTTATAAGAGTTCTCTGTATATTTTGGATACAAGTCCTTTGTCAGATAGATATTTTGTTGTTATTGTTTGTTTGTTTTAAGGATTTATTTGATTTATTTATTCTTCCCCCCTTGTTTGCTCTCGCTGTCTGTTTTCTGTGTCCATTCGCTGTGTTCACTCTGTGTCTGCTGGTCTCCTCTTTAGAAGGCACTGGGAACTGAACCTGGGACCTCCCATGTGGGAAAGAGGTGCTCAATTGCTTGGGCCACCTCCACTCCCTGCTTTGTTGCTCTCATTGTGTTTCCTCTTTTGTGTTTCCTTGTTGCATTATCTTGTTGCATCATCTTGTTGCATCAACTCACTGCACCAGCCCATCGTGCCAACCCATTGTGCCAGCTCGCTGTCTTGCTCATCTTCTCCAGGAGGCACCGGGAACTGAACCCGGGACCTCCCATGTGGTAGGTGGGAGCTCAATCACTTGAGCCACATCCGCTTCCCAGATAGATGTTTTGAAATTATTTTCTCCCAGTCTGTGGCTTGTCTTTTCATTCTCTTAACAGTGTAGAATTGTTTTGTATGGATTATCACAGGTAGAATTTACAAAGTATATACATGGCTGAACCTTAAAAAAAGTTTTTTTTTTTTACTAATTTACATCTCCACCCATAACTAAGAGAGTAGTCATTTCATCAAATTGTATAAATCTTATTTCTTGTGATTTTTAAAAAAATTTGTTAATCTGATGGTAAAACATGATCTCTAATTATTTTAATTTACATCTGCTTGATTGATCTGAGGCTACTGTCTGATTATTTGTTATACAGTTACATGTGGTCCTTCCTTCCTGTATACTTTCCACTTAATCTTTGCTCATTAATTTATTGGGTTGGAATTGTAGTATTCTTTTCTGTTGATTTGTATAAACTTTCTATAAGGAAGATATATGTATATATAAATATTTTAAAAGATTTATTTATCTATTACTCCCCCCATCTCCGTTGTTTTTACGCTCACTGTCTGCTCTCTGTGTCCATTCACTGTGTGTTCTTCTGTGTTTGTTTGTCTTCTCTTTAGGCAGCACCAGGAACTGATCTTGGGAACTTCCGGAGTGAGAGAGAGGTGCTCAATCTCTTGCGCCACCTCAGCTCCCTGGTCTGCTGCGTCTCTTATTGTCTTTCCTCTGTGTCTGTTTTTGTTGAGTCATCTGCTATGCCAGCTCTCCGTGTGGGCCAGCACTCTGTGCGGGCCAGCACTCCTGCGCTGGCCAATACTCCACGTGGGCCAGCTCTCTGCGTGGGCCAGCTCACTGCATGGGCCAGCTTGCCTTTACCAGGAGGCCCCGGGAGTCGAACCCTGGGCATCCTATATGGTACACAGGAACCCAATCACTTGAGCTACATCCACTTCCCAGGAAGAGATATTAAGGCTTGTATTTGCTGAAGATTTTCAGGGATTTTTACCTTTTACTTTTGTGTTGTCATAGATACAAAAGTGAAAATATTTATGTCCTTAAATTACACAGTTTATCATCTTCTCGAATGTAAGTTCTGGAAGGAAGGGATTGTATCTGTCTTATTCATCAATGCCCAGAACCTAGTAAAGTGCTACAAAAAAATATATTGAACGAATGAATAAAATCTATGTATCTTTCCTTTTTTTATTTCTTCCACCACATAAAAAAATTCCCTCCAGAGACATGACAGGCACTTTAATTTTCTTCTGCTTTTTTTTTCTTTTTTCTTTTCACTTTTAACTCTAATTCTTTTGAAACATGTTTTGTGTATGGTTGTGTGGTAAGGTTGGGGTGCCATTTGAGCCTTATTGACTTAGGACAGGTTGCCTCATTGTTGGTATACATAAAACCGACAATCACCAGTAATCTGACCTGTAGATCTGGTGCCAGATAGTACAAACCTATAGACATTCACTGAGTCATTTTAAGCCCCTTTGAGAACAAAGCAGATCATAAAAGATAGACATACAGGCATGTGTCTCATCCTCTTAACTTTCCATGATCTGTGAAAACTAGCGTACTAAAATTCGTTTATCAGTTATACATGAAATCTCAAAGAGCAGCCTATTAAAAAGTGCATAAATGAACATACGAAGACATATTTGATTATTATGTGGTGTTTTTTTTCAGTTGTGAAAGTACGTTAACTTTGAATTTGAAAATCCTCCAGAATCTTATGTGTCAGAAAGTCTCTTGCTGTAAGGAGCCATTCTCACTTGGTAAAAATACACAGCCTTCTTGTTTGTGTCAGGGATTCAGTTGGTGAATTACATTTTGCCTCAAAGTGTTGGTAACTCTGGATAGGCTGCAGCAAAGAGATTTGTCTGGTTGGAAAATGGTTTTAAATCTTTAAATTACCAATGTGATGTATATTGACTATTTCAGTTATTTTTGAAATAATAGTAATTGATTATGGATCAGCAGAATTGTTTTGTCCATTGGAAATTCTGTTAAGGAGAGTATTGACGAGAGCACTTTGGAGTGTCAGATGCCTGAGGATATTTTCTACCATAAGTAAAAAGATCGTTTTTTCACCCACAGAAAATTAAATTTTATTAGAAAATTTACCAGCCACCATTCCCTTTTGTTACCAATTACCAAGCCCCACATATCCCAAGACCAAAAGGTGCAGTTCACTCATACGGCGATATTTTTAAAGAGGAAATAAATTGCAACAAGTCCAGCCATTCTTAGCCAATATTGAATAAAGTAAATCTCATCATTTAGGATTTCTTCTTCCCCTTGCTGCCCCTCTTTAATTGATTTAATTGCTTTATAAAGAACCCAAATGAATCTCCTGATCTGCCAAAAAAAAAAAAAAAAAAAAAGCATGAATTTTATTCCCTCCTGAATGTATTTCAAAATGGGGGCATTAAGGAAATCAGATATTCTGCATGACTATTTTGCACATACAGAGGCTATTGATGACTTTAACAACTCCATTAGATTAAGAAGGAGTTAGGAAGGTTTTTTTTTGTTTCGAATTTTTTTTTTTTCAATATCTATTTGGCACGTAAGTGCTTTTCTTCAGTTGTTAGTGGGAGCATACATTGATTCAACCCCTTGAAAAGCAGTATGTTTTGAGCTGTAAAAAAATCTTTATATCTTTTAGCCCACTGATTTCACTTTGAGAAAATTCTCCTAAACTAATAATCGTAAATACAGAAATTTTAATTTACATAAAGATATCATCAAGGGATTATTTATAATAGCAAAATAACCATAGCAACAATTTAATATCCAGTAGAAGGGAAGTGATTTTAAAAGATTATTTCATATCTAGTCAAAGGAATGTTTGACAGCCATTAAAACAATTGTGAAAATTATAAAATAGCACCAAAAATGTTTAGGATCTAATGTAGAGTGAAAAAAGCAGGATACAAAGTGGGATGTACATTATGATTAAAATAATGTAAGAAAAGCCATATGTATAAAAAATAGGAATTGCACAAAATGCTTTCAGTGGCTCTGCTGGGGTGCTGTGACTAAGGGCAATTATTTATTTCTTTGCTCTCTTCTCTATTGCTTTTATAACCTTTCAAAATATAAATTTTAAAAGGCAGAAAATAGGTAATGTTTGAGGAAGAGAGCCATCAGAATCATCAACATACAAATATTCTGTTGGGAGCGGATGTAGCATAGTGTTGACCGCCTGCCTCCCATGTACAAAGTCCCAGACCCCCTGTATCCCCTAAAAAAAATTCTCTTAAATAATAGTGCTGCTTACTACTGCTTAATTAGGGCTCAGTAATTCGTATGATGTCTGCGGTCTCCAGTGATTTGCTGAGCAGATACTTTATTTTTCACAGTTGTATAGAAAAGGAAAAATAAGACATGAACCTCTTTGCTGACAGTGGAAACAAACCCTTACGGTGTCAAATGAAAATGGATTTCTTCTCTCTGATGTCAAAAATATTTCAAGATATTTCTGTATTTCTGAAAACCTGACAGGACTATAAAGAATAAGGAAAGGATTGGATAAACAGGGAGGAGTCTGTACATATATAAATGATCATTATATGATTTGCCTATTTAGTCACATTTGATAGTAAGAGCTTCAAAAGTGATGTCAGACCTATGGCATACTTAATGCATTAAAACTAGCATTCTGAAAGAAAGTTAATCATTTTTAGCTATTTTTGCATTTAAGGAATTTAGGAGAAGAAAAATAATTAATAAACAGTCTAACTGAATGAAGCCAAACACAAACTGCTTTCTGCTTGAATAGAATCTGAAAGTTAAGATGAGTAAAGCAGGTCCTAGCCTCAGTCTCCTCAAAGATGAGTTCACTTGTGGATAACATTTTAGGGAAAATATAAACTTTCCAATATAACTCCAGATATATTGGGATTTTTACGAAAAATATTTCCTGGCAATTTTTGTTCTTAAAAATTCTGTGTAACTTTTCCAATGGTATTAACATCAGCAGAGTCATGTTATCACTGTCCAGCTGTGAGTGTGAAGAATTTCCTGCGTGCCTTCCTTTTAACAATATCTTGACTGGGAAGAGGAGAAAGGGAATATATTAGGATTTTTTTTTCAGTCGCAAGTGACAGGAACCCATCCCAAATTTTTAAGCAAAAAATAAAAATAAAAACATAAGTGTGGGATCGAACTTTTTGGTCCATATAACTTCTCCATGCTTTGGACGCGCTCCTTCCAAGAGCTGGGCACGGTGACCAGCAGCCCCACATCCACACCCCGCCTGCTCAGCTACCAGAGCAAGAAAAGGCAGGCTCCTCTGATTGGCCAGGTTAGGGTCACGTGCCTGCCCTAGACCCGATCGCTAGGACGAGGAGTAGGGGGCTTTCTGGTCAGCCCCGGGTCGCTTACCCACCTGTGTGGGGGCTGGGGGTGGGCATGGGTGAGTCCTACCCAAACCAAGGGAATAAAATTAGTTATCAGGAGAACAGGGAAGGGCTGCTGGGAGGCAAAACAACAGATATCTAGTACGAGGACTGCAAAAAGAGGGTGTTTTTTCTGTCTTAGGTGAGACAGGTGCCAGAGGTAGTGAAGAGAGAAAGATGGTCTCCCAGAGTTCCATCGTTCTCCATGTCCTTCATTCCCTTCACTTGTCTGAAGCTGCTTCTCCTATCATTAGCAAAACAGTTGAGAGATGCCAGAAATCAGCCTCTCCGTCCTGTGTCTGCTGGGCCAAAGAACCTTTTGGGTAGTCACAGCTGCCCTAGCCCGTGGGCCAGCTACCCGAGTGAGCAGGACGGAAGTTCAGGGCGGTGCTAGCCTGGGGGCTGGAGTTCCGATTTCAAAAGATGGCGGGGCCCTTTCTGCTCCCAGCTTTCTCTGAAAAACGGAGCATGGAGCCTTGAACACCTACAGCAATTCTGAATTACCTGGGCGGTCCCTAGCTCATTTGTCCCTGTAAAAATTTCGCTTTTAGGACCAGCAGGTTTGTACTTATTCAGTGTTGCCCCACCGCAGGCGCGGCCCTGGAAGCCCAGTGAGCCACATTTTTCTCTTCACAGAAACAACCACCCCCAAGGTAGATTTTTAGAGGTATGGTCAATTCTTAATTTCATAAATATGAATAACTTTTGGCCCCTGACAGGTTTTCTTTCTACCCCATCTCCCAGCATGGACGTCTCCCTTTCCTTCTTGCCCACGAAGAATGAGATTCTCTGAACGTGAAGACGGTATTTCTGGAATTCTAAAGCTCCGAGAGTTGGCTCGCCCTGCCACAGCCCCAGAGCTCAGTTCACCTCAGGAATCCCCAGAGAGGCAGCTCCAGCTCTCCCTGTACCCAGCGCCACCTCTGCCCAGGATTCTTCCCGCCTTGCTGGGGCACCCTGTTTTCTGTTCCGGGCAGTGTTCTCCCGCCTGTCACACCCTTCCCACCGAATTTTGGGGAGATCGTTTTCACCACCCTGTGTAGTAATTCAGCTGATGTTGCTTACTTACATTTTACACAGTTATATATAGACGATTGGGGAAGTATATACATATAAATTTTTTTTCTGACCCTTTTTCTCTTCAAGTATAGTTAACCGAAAGTTCTGTCTAGGATAAATAGGGTCAGACCATGTGATCTTTCTAGGTTCCCTTTAGCTTTATGACTTGGAAGAAGATCACTTTAGGGCTTAGTAGGGATAACTTCCAGTACTGAGTGAGGAAGTCAGTCACTGGCCCTGGCTCCCACAGCTGCGGTGCTAAGCGATTCGTTTCTAACCCCGCTGAGCCCCTTCTCGTTTGTTCAATGGAGGTAGCCATGCCTCCACACGAGGCTATTAGGAGGGTCAGTTCAGAGCAGGCGTGCGACCGAACCCGTGGACGAGAGGGGGCCACGGGAGTAGGGCCCCTCCCTCGGCAGCACTGAGGTCCGCGGGGCTCGCTGCTGAGCCCCGTTTGAGATCACCCAGGAGAAGTCCTGGAAGACCAGCACACTGCGGGGCTTTTAACGTCACCTGCCTGCAAACAAGGCTTCAGAATATTGGTGACAGTCAAAATTTTACATCTGCAATCAAATTGCAAAAATCGTTCTCAGTGTTAGTACACACGGGTTAAATCAACAAAGAGGTATCTGTTGAGAAAGTTGAATTTCAGATCTCTAACTGTATTTTTTCACAAAAGCCTTTGCACACATCTCTCATTAATATACACCTCATATGCCTCAGTGCACAGAGATCCTACATCTGAGAAACAGATTATGTACTTTCTGGGGAAAGATGATTTTGTAAAAGTGGGCTTAGCTTTCAAGTTGTTTACTATGGAGTGAGACTATAGTGTGTATATATAAATATATAAAGTTTTGCTCTGTGGTTTATTTTTCTCATGGGTTTATATAATCTCATTTATCTTAACAAAAGTAAAAGATAAACTTTTACAATATGATAATGATTAAAAATCCCTTATTGAACGATATGGATATATGACATCACATACTATACTACTGGTCTCTGCCTCATTGAGCCTGTGACTTTGCTCTAACATTTTCTTCCCTCTCTGTTCTCCTGTGCCCTGTCTTTCTTAAAGGCACAGCTCAAGACCCCCCTCTTCCATCAAGTTTCCTCTGACAGTGCACCACCTCCCCCTGCCCCAGCAACCCCCCTTCCCTGACCTCTCCTCCCTGTGAACACTTTGTATGCCCTCCTAGCTGGTACCACTTATTTAATATTTACTTCTATTTCATGGCTTTGCTTTGTGGTGGTGGTGGTGTCTAACTATTGTATTGTTACTGTTCCTGGATTTTTGTCCTTGTCTTCACAACTAGATTGTAGGCACCCTTGAAGTCACTGATCCTACATTAAATATTTCCAGTGTATCCCAGAATTCCTGCCATAAATATCTTGTACACATCAGGTTTCAGTGAATATTTGTGGATGTGATGTATTAAGTTTTATCAGAATTTGGCACATTCAACTTAGCTACAGTCCCCACCCTCTGAGACATTCATGGTTCAGAAAGTTGAGTGGAAGAGAACTCCTACTATTAACTTGCCTAAAGGTTACGGTATCCCAGCAACCACTAATCACCTGCTCTTTGGTCTTTTCTACTAATTGAATCAGCACAGGCCACTTAGTGCCTTCTAGTTTACATCTGCGATGCAGCAAATTTGTCCCAACAGAGTTAAAAGGAATAGCATCCCCATCACTCTGGCTAGCCTTCAAGGCCCTGACCATTTTGGCCTTTCCTATCACTGCTTCCTATACAAAGCCTTCTCCCAACCTTTTTGCCCTCTTAACTCTTTCTTGTTCGTTTTTTTTTAAATTGAGGTAAAATTCATATAACATAAAATTCACCATTTTAACTATTTTAAGTGTACAATCCAGTGACTTCCAGTACATTCCCAATTTGTACAACCATCACCACTAATTCCAGAACATTTCATCATTGCAAAAAGAAACTCCATACCTATTAAGCAGTCACTCTCTATTGCCCCTCTCCTCAGTCTCTGGCAACTACTAATCTGCTTTCTGTATCTATGGATTTTCCTGATCTGGACATTTCATATAAATGGAATAATATAATATATGGCTTTTGTATCTGGTTTCTTTCACATAACAATGTTTTCAAGGTTCCATGTTGTAGCATATATCAGTGATCATTCCTATTTATGGCTGAAAACAAATATTCCATTGTATGGATATATCTTTTTTTTTTTTTTTTACTTTTTATTGTAATAACACTCAAAATTTCCCATTTTAATCACTTTCAAGTGTACAATTCAGTGGTATGAATTACATTCCCAATATTGCACTACCATCACCATCATCCATTATCCCTCAACTTTTTCATCACCTCAAACTGAAACTCTGCATGATCAGTGATTTTTAGGAGGCACCTGGGATTAAACCTGGGACCTCATACGTGTGAAGCAGGCATTCAACCACTGAGCTACACCTGCTCCCCTGCATGGTCAGTGATTTTTAAGCTTTGAAAAATCAAATCAGAAGTGAACTGGCAGGGGGCGGTACAAGGAAAAAATCACTAATATCTTGATGGTGAGAGTAATATAGTCAAGTCTTTTTGGAGGACAGTTTAGCCATTTTTATACAAAAGCCTTAACACTTGCATATCCTTTGTCCCAACAGTTCTGTTTGCAGAAATTTATTTTTTATTTTTTGTATTAGAGAAGTTGGGGGTTTACAGATCAATCATGCATAAAATACAGGATTCCCATACACCACCCCACCACCAACACCTTGCATTGGTGTGGAACATTTGTTATAATTGATGATAGCACTTTTTTGTAATTGTACAAAATTTTTTAAACAGTAGTTACCTTTGTTAAAATTGATGAAAAATTATAAAAATAGTACTATTAATTATTGTCCATAGTTTACATTATGTATATATTCCATATGCCATCCCATTATTAACACCTTGTACTAGTGTCCTACATTTGTTATAATTCATGGAAAGAACATCCTTATACTTATACTATGAACTATATTCCATCATCTACAATAGGGTTCACTGTTACAGAGTCCTGTTTTATCTTTTAATTTTTATTCTAGCAATATATATGACCTAAAGTTTCCCCTTTTAACCGCATTCACCTACTTAATTTTGTGCTGTTAATTACACTCATGATAATGTGCTATCATCACCACTATTCATTTCCAAACCTTTCCTAAATAGAAATTAAGCAAGATGTATCATATTTTAGTTTATTCATTTGCTAGTTGATGGACATTTGGTTGTTCCCACTTTTTGAACATCTATGTACAGGTTTTTGCTTGAACACCTGTTTTCACTTCTCTTGGGTATATACTTAGGTTTGGAATTATTTGGTCATGGTGTATAATCCTTTTAATATGCTGCTGGATTCAGTTTCCTAGCATTTTGTTGAAGATTTTTGCATGTATACTCATTAGGGATATTGGTCTATAATTTTCTTATGCTGACTGGCGGTCTGGCTTTGGTATTAGGGTAATGTGGCGCTTATAGAATGAATTAGGAAGTATTCCCTTCTCCTCTCTTTTTTTTTTTTTGGCTGAGTTTGAGGAGGATTAACATTGTTTTGGGTTTTTTTAAAAACAATTTATTGAAGTATATCTTTCATACATGAACATACATAAACTATAAATGCTCAGTAAACATCATGATCTTACAAAACAAACATGCATAACATCATACAGGGCTCCCACACATCACCCCCACACACACACAAACACCCTGAATTGTTGTGAAACATTTTTTAACAAATCATGAAAGAGCATTGTCAAAGTATTACTACTAACTATAGTCCATATCTTCCTCCCCTATACATTTTTTTAAAGGATTTATTTATTTATTTACTTTTATACATTTTTACTGCCCCCCTCCTCATTTTGCTGTTTCTGTGTCCATTTGCTGGGCAACTCTCTGAGTACATTTCCTGCCCTTTCTTCTCATCCTTCTCTTCCTGTCTTCACTAGGATTCGATCCTCGGAATCTCCAATGTGGGAGAGAGGCATCCTACTGCCTGTGTCACCTTAGTTCCTGGTCTTTTGGTGTGTTTCATCTTGGCTCTCCCTTGTGTCACTCTCTGTTACATCATCATCTTGCTGCGTGGCTTGCAGGGCCTGGCGGCTCACCTGCTCATGGGGCCTAGTGGACCATGCACCTTCTATATTTTTCTTTTTTTATTTTTACCAAGAGGTCCCAGGGGCCAAACCCAGGTCCCTCCATATGGGACACGGACACCCAACCACCTGAGCCACATCCGTCCCCCTGCTATATTTCTTAAGGTTGACCAAAGATACCCAAAGTTACAGTCTTTTCCCATACAGGATGGTCATATAATAAATCAGGCTTAGTTTATCACCAGCATTCTAAAAGCCAGATCTAGGGAGAAAAACTAGGTCTGGGGACACATACATGGTTTCTAATATAGTGAATGTTTAGCCTACCCTGATTATTTCAAAATCAGGACAGCAAGAATATTCGTAAACATTGTTTTTTAAAACATTTGATTGAATTACACAGTAAAGTCATCTGGTTCTGGCCTTTTGTTGTTGGGTGTTTTTTGATTACAGATTCAATGCTCTTTGATAGAGCATTCAGATTTTGTATTTCTTCTGTAATCACTGCTGGTAGTTTGTGTTTCTAGGAATTTGTCTGTTTCATCTAGGTTAACTAATTTGTTAGCATACAATTGTTCATAGTATTCTCTTATAATCCTTTTTATTTCAGTAAGTTCGAGAATAATGTCCTCACTTTTTCCCTCATTTTAGAAATTTGAGTTTTCACTTTTTCTCAGTCAGTCTAGCTAAAAGTTTGTCACTTTTGCTTGTCTTTTCAAAGAACCAACTTTTGGTTTTGTTGATTCTATTGTTTTTCTATTCTCTATTTCATTTATCTCCACTCTAAACTTTATTTCCTTCTTGCTTTGGGTTTGCTCTTCTTTCTCTAGTTCATTAATAGAGAATGTTAGGTCATTGATCTGAGATCTTTCTTCTTTTTTTAATGTAGGCATAGCTATAAATTTCTTTTGAGTACTGCTTTCCCTTCATCCCATAAACTTTTGTATGTTGTATTTTCATTTTCATTCACCTTCAAGTATTTACTAATTTCATTTGTGATTTCTTCTTTGACCCATTTGTTGTTTAAAAGTGTGTTTTTAAATTTCCACATATTTGTGAATTTTCCAGTTTTCCTTTTATTGATTTCTAGTTTCATTCCATTGTGATCAGACAAGATACTTTGTATGATTTCAATCTTTTAAAATTTATTTACAGTGGTTTTGTGGCCTAACCTATGATCTATCCTGGAGAATGTTCCATGTGTATTCCACTGTTGTTGAGGGAGTGAGGGTGTTTCTGTATTTCTGTTAGGTCTAGTTGGTTTCCTCCTCTTTTTTAAAGTCTCACCTCAAATATACTTCCTCGGGGAAGCTTCTCAGGCCCATCAGACCAGGTCAATTTACCTTCTCCTATGTTCCCCCATAGTATCCTACATGTCCTGTTCTGTGATAGTCCACACATTGGTCATTTTATTTATTTTTTAATAAGGTATATATTCTCTGCTAGAATGCAAGCCCCATGAGAGCAAGATGCATGCATCTATCAGTTAGGACTAAGTTCAGCTGCCAGAAACAGAGACCCAAAATAACAATATTATATACAAGATAGGAATTTATTTATTTATTGTTTTATGAAATTTCCAGCACATTGCTGGGTATTCTGGTTGAATGAAATAATTGAGTTGAATACTTGGGACAACTTCATCTACTATCAAATAGTATTTTAGAGGCCCCTGGCATTTTGCTACTCTGAACTGTCCCAAAGGGATACACCTTTTTGTTGTTGTTGTTGTTGATTTCATTTATTTATTTTTTTAAAGAAGCTTTAGATTACATAAATGTTACATTGAAAATATAGAGGATTCCCATATACCTCACCCCCTCCCCCTCCCACACTTTTCCCCATTAACGAAATCTTTCATTAGTGTGGTACATTTGTTACAATTGATGAAAACATATTGAAGCATTGCTACTAACCATGGTCTATAGTTTACATAATGGTTTACACTTTGCACTGTGCAATTTTATAGGGGATACACCTTTTAATTCCTGAGTAGTGTTGTATGGATTAATTAGTCCCATCCTCTCAGCTCTGGAGAAGGAGTGTATTCAGTGGAGGGATGTCAGGGTTTATCAAAGGCCTAAATCCTACAGAGTTATTGCCCATTAGGGATTGGAACCAAATAAGTCAAGCTTCTTCATGACAAGGACAAGGACCCAGGAGCACACCAGAAAAAAACAGTGCATTCTGAGTCTTTTGCAGTAAGTTGGCAGCTCTGGCCCTTGGTAATGTCCCCAAGCCCACTGAGGTCACACTTAGCTATGACAGATCCAGTTATCTCAGGGTCTAGTTTGGAATCTTAAAACCAAGCAGCTAGCAGCCCTCACGTAGCACCACCCAGCTTCTCACATTTATTCCTTTGTGATAATTTTGTTTGGTTCTGTCTGTCCTTCTCTGGATGTAAAACTCCTCTGAAGTCAAAGATAGAAAGGGAGTCATCTATATAATCCCTAGAGCTCCTATTGGTTAAAGTTTCCCTCATGTAGAAATTCAATTAAATAGGATTTTTTAAAAGGGAAGAGAAAGATATCGCCTTGTCAGGAAAGTTAAGATATAATCACGCCCCAAAGCAGAGGAATAGATTCCATAAAAGGTTTCTTGTAGTTTTCTGCAGCATCAGGTTCTGGGACTCAAGGAGGGTGTCCATTCTGCTCTCCCTTGGCACTGAATGACAACGGTCTTTGAAGAGCTTAGCTTCAGGAAACTCAGGGTTGCCAGAAAATGGTTCTGACAGAAGCAAGGTTTAAGAAACCTTCCATTTAATCGTGTAAGAGGTGCTTAGTACTGCTTGATAAACCCTGATGCCTCCCAAGTATATCATCTGTTGTATGAGACCAAAGCTCTCGATCATGCTCAACTGTCTCCAGCAAAGGAGGGAGCAGAATTCCCACCTTCAAGGAAGAGTAGGATATGGTTCAAATGCCCTTCTTTTAAACACCTTCCCATTGAACTGGATCCACATTCTGAATCAGCCTGGGCTGAGCCTCTTCCCTCCATTCTTGCTCTGCCCACTCCAGTCATCCTCAGATGGGGCAGAAGTGGGGTGTTGCTGGTGCTGCTTCCTGACCATTGCAGGACTGTTACTTTTCATTTGGAACAGTCATGGCTTTGCCTCAGCATTCCTGTGGCTTCTGGAATATGATTTTGGGCTGGTATCCAATTCCTTCATGTTCCCTCTTAAAGATTCCATCTGACACATGTGGAATAAATAGCATTCAGTAATTTCTTTCTGTCCCATGTCTTGGTTCATTTGATTCAGATAGCCAAGCCCATGCACGGAGGTTTCTAGCTGGCATGAGAATACATCAGTGCTCCGTCAGGCCCGACACAGGACTCCCAAGGAGTTCATGATTTGGAAACTTGGAAATAAAAGCCACATTAAGCTTGGGTGAAAGGGTGCAGGTCGTAGTGTTTCTAAGCCATTCTTTAATGGCTGTTGAGGGTGTGGAATCCATGGGAGTACACTTAGCATCACCTTTTGCCTTAGCTACCGATCTGGCCAGAGGATACTGCATTATTATAGCCAAATGAAGGTTGTACGAACCTTTCCTCCTTGGATTTCACTAGCTTCTACTCCTTTGTTTTCATGGTGGCACAGGTTTCTCCAACATGAGGGCAGAGTTCACACCATATGGATAGCTTCCCCCTGATAAGGATCTTGGTCAGACCTATGCATGAGTTTGAAAACATGATTCTTCTCATCTCTCTGCCATGAGTTTTTAAATTATGAGTCTCATCTATCCTTTGATTATCAGTTTTGTGCTTGGCTGTTAATAACAGACTCCATTCATGGTGGAGTAATTGAGAATGGCAGCCCTAATTACACCCAACAGAATAAACAGGAGAAAGTCTTGCTCTTAAATCCCATGGAAGTCTGAGTCTGGGGTGTGTGTCAGTCAATCCATTGGCTAATTCATGGCCTAGACTTATTTATTATAATGATACCACAGGATACACTTCTCTATTCTAAACTTACTGCTGTTTTTTTGTTTGTTTGTTTTTCTACCTCCTTTTTCCTTGACCTGATTTCGCTATTCATTTATCTACACAATCAAGTATTTTTCTTTATTTCAAGAGCATTCATGTACATTGTAGAAAAATTAGAAAATGCAGATAAGCAAAAAAAAAATGTTTAACTTAACATGCCAGCATACTCAGCATACTGTCACTGAACACCCTGGGATAATTTCATTCTAAGCTTTTTTATACACATTTTTTTAAACTTGCATTTTTCACTAACGATATTTGGGAATAGTTTTCTATATCTATGAAAATTCATCACAATAGATGAATGGATGGATGAATCATGATTTGTTTAACCAGGCACATATCATTGGTTATTATGGTTTATTTCCAGTTTTTCACTTTTAGAAACAATGGTATAGTGAGTGTCTTTGTGGCTATTTGCATACATTCTTAATTATTTTCTTGGGAGGAATTCCTGACAGTGGAATTTTGGGGTCAAAATATAAATATGCATTGTTCTAAACGTTCTATTATGAAAAAATTTAAAAAATGTATACAATATAAAACCCACAGCTAGCATCATACTAAATGGTGAAAGACCGAAAGCTTTCCCCCTAAGATCAGGAACAAGACAAGGATGCCCACTGTTAGCACTGTTAGTCCACATTATACTAGAAGTTCTAGCCAGAGCAATTAGGCAAGAGAAAGAAATAAAAGGCATCCAAATTGGAAAGGAAGGAATAAAATGTTCCCTGTTTGTAGATGACATGTTCCTATATATGGAAAATCCCCAAAATGCCACAACAAAGATAATAGAGCTAATAAATGAATTCAGCAAAGTAGCAAGGTACAAGGTTAACATGCAAAAATCAGTCATGTCTCTATAACTAGTAATGAATAATCTAAAAAGGAAATTAGGAAAAAAACTCCATTTACAATAGCAACTAAAAGAATCAAATATCTAGGAATAAATGTAACCAAGTATGTAAAGGACTTGTACACAGAAAACTATAAAACATTGCTCAAAGAATTCAAAGACCTAAATAAATAGAAGGACATTCTGTGTTCATGGATTGGAAGAGTAAAAATTGTTAAAATGACAATTCTAACCAAAGTGATTTATAGATTTGTCACAATCCCAATCAGAATTCTAGCAATCTTATTGTAGAAATGGAAAAGCCAGTCATTAAATTCATATGCGGGGAGTGGATGTAGCTCAGTGGTTGAGCGCCTGCTTCCCAAGTATGAGGTCCTGGGTTCAATCCCCCGCACCTCATAAAAATAGTAAAAACAAAATAAAATAAAAATTCATATGGAAGGGCAATGGTCCCCACATAGCCAAAATCATCTTGAAAAAGAACAAAGTTGGAGTACTCCCATTTCCGATTTTAAAACTTATTACAAAGCTACACTAAACGAAACACTTTGATACTGGCACAAGGACAAACATATAGACCAATAGAATCGAATTGAGAGTTCAGAAATAAACCCTCACATTAATTAATTAATTAATCAATTTTTGACAAGTATGTCAAGTCCACTCAATGGGGAAAGAATAGTCTCTTCAACAAATGGTGCTTGGAAAACTGAATATCCATATGCAAAAGAATGAAGATGGACCGCTACGTCACACCATATACAAAAATTAACTCAAAATGGATCAAAGAACTAAATATAATAACTAAAACTTTAAAGTTCCTAGAAGCAAACACAGGTTTCTGAGACTTTCTCCAAAAGTATAAGCAACAAAAGAAAAAATAGAAACATTTAAAAACTTTTGTACATCTAAGGACTTTATCAAAAAAGTAAAAAGACAACCTACAAAATGGGAGAAAATATTTGGAAACCATATATCTGATAAGAGTTTAATATCCAGAATATATAAAGAGTGCCTACAACTCAACAACAAAAAGACAACCCAATTAAAAATAGGGCTGGAATAGACATTTTTCCAAAGTATATATATATAAATGGCCATTCAACACATGAAAAGATGCTCAACATCATTAGCTGTTAGGGAAATGCAAATCAAAACCACAGAGATATCACTTTATACTTACTAGAAGTGGCTATTATTTTAAAAATGGAAAAGAACAAGTGTTGGCAAGAATGTGGTAAAATAGGAAACTTCCTGCTTTGTTGGTGGTAATGTAAAATGGCACAGCCACTGTGGAAAACAGTTAGGCCCCCTCAGAAAATTAAGTATAGAATTACCTTATGACTGGGCAATTCTACTTGAAAGGAGGGACTTGAACAAACATCTGGGCACTGATGTTCTTAGTGGCATTATTCACAATTGCCAAAAGGTGGAAGCAACCCAAGTGTCCATCAATGGAAGAATGGATCAACAAAATGTAGTATATACAAACAAAAGATTATTTAATTGTAAAAAGGAATGAAGTTCTAATATATACTACAACCTTTTAAGAACTTTGAAGACATCAAGTTGAGTGAAATTAGTCAGACACAAAAGGACAAATATTGTAAGATCTCGTGAAATAATTAGAATCTCAAATTCATAGTCAGAAATTAGAATACAGGTTATCAGGGGCCAAGGTGGGGGTAGGGAATAGGGTGTTAATGTTAGTGTTTCTGTTTGGTCAGATTGTACTCCAGGAAGGTTATTCAAATTTACACTTCTGCCAACATCATACAGGTGTGCCCATGCTGGTTCTTAAAATTTAAGATTTCTTTCTTTCTTTTATTTTAAACTTTGTTAATTTTCTAGGCAAGGGAGGGGGTTGGGACATGTGGGAATGCCCTATATTTTTAATGTAACATTTATGTAATCTAAAGCTTCTTTAAAAATAAAAAACCACAAATATTAAAAAAAAAAA
>JAQZBX010025839.1:0-29282 GCA_029593785.1 Cabassous unicinctus | reverse complement strand
AGTCTTGGTTTCACCTCAACTTGATTTTATAAACAGCTAACAGACTGTTTAGAACAATCAACAGTTCACTCTCCTTCTTAAAACCTTCAATATCATTTATTTGTCTATAGTATTAATTTTCTTATCTTTGAATAAAAGGCTGTTCATGATGTGGCCTCTACCTACTTCCAGTTGCACCATCTCTATGTCTTTGCTCTGCCTCAAATGGCCTCACCCTTTCATCTCCTTTTTAACCAATTCCTGATTGTTATTGTTACTAGGAACTAAACCTGAGTTTTTGATAGTTGTGACCTTTTGGGGGTCTAGGGTAACTTAAAAGAATACTGATGAAGTCAAAGGGCATTTTTTGGCAAATTCTACAGGCAGGCTATAGTAGGCACAAGATGTTTGACATGCCCTACATGTCTGCAGAGTCAAGATTCAAGCCTGATGAGGAAAGAGAAAAATCCCCAAGTTTCATCAAAAAATTTCCCCAATTTTACCCCAATGGCTGCCTCCGCCCATTATTGTGATGACCCATTTAATGAAAATGAGCAGGAGGAGAGACTTCTGTTACCATATTGTCCAGGCCATTTTCTTGTCCCTTTTTCTTCCAAATAGACCATGCCCAAATTTTGTGGTGCCCCATTCCAAACATCTGAGTTCTAAATTGCTTAGATTTTACATACTGGAAATTGCATTCTAGCTTTCCCTCTCTCACTATTGGTCACAAGGAACTGATGTTAAATAAAGGCTTTCAGACCCCAAAAGATCTATTAGCTTAAAATGTAAGGTCCTTAGGTAGAGACCACAGAATAAGTGATATGTAAAATGTTTCTACCAAGTTCTTAGACTTCTAACTAATTAATAGCAGGCCTCATTATAATTCTTTAAGTATTGCATTATTCATTCTTGAAGATTCCATTTGTGAATCAAGGTCTCTGAGAAAACTTTAATGAATCCCCAGATTGTTTTGTTCACCAACGCTCATTCCACCCAATATTTGGTGAATTTAAATTTTTGGGTTGCATTTCTTTGTTTCTACTTCTACCTCTTCTACTACTGTGAGCTCTTTGAGGGCAGGAACCATATCATATTTATTTTTATTGTCCCTAAACCTAGTATAGTGTCTCCTAATAGGTACTTAGTGTTTGTTGAACTAATAACAATTTGTAGGTTACGATGAAGTTCATGTTTTAAAGAATCTAATGATTCTCAATGTCTGCAAAGGAATCTATCTATCTATCTATCTATCTATCTATGTTTTCTATGTATTTTCTGAAAATAAAGTTCTTACTATCACATTGAGGCAAGAGTTTCTATATTTCAGCTATTCCAAGAGATACAGAGAGTGGAGAATTAAGTCTCCTGACAGTGTTTCATGAAGGTAATAACCTAGAAGAATTCCCATAGGATCATTCATTAAAGATTGCATGGACTAGGATTCTGCAAGGTGTAAACTACAGTGAGTTGACTGGCAAGCATGGGTAAAGTTACCCTCAGAAAGTGAAACTACACACATAATGATGTGAAATGGAACTATACAGATCAGCCAAGAAGACAGCAGAATAAGTGCCAAGAGCAAGAAAGATAAGATGACTGAAACCTGATCAAATATTATAGTGGAAGGATGGTGATACCAAGCAAAAAAGGAGTTGTACTGAAATAGAAATGCAAAATTGTAAGTCATGGCCCAAATCAAGGCAGTACTCTTCTAATCTCTTCACAGGAAGAGGGCCTTTGGTTGGGAGCAAAACTCTCAAGGTCAAGTAGCAGGGATATCCCTGCTGTGCAGATGATGTTTCAGGCTGTCTTAGTCTGATACCACTATAATGATATAAATAATGTAATATTAAGGTGCTATGACATTTGGTAGTATGGAGAGTTTTAAGTGGGAGAGACAAATTCTGATATCTGGGACAGGACAATGTTATGAAAGAATTATGGTGAGATTTATCCTTACAGGGTAAGATTTTATTGTGAGAGATTGGGAACAATATTTCAGAAAGAGGAAATGGCATGAATGGAGAAGACAGGTCAATAAGTGGTCCATCCTGGTGTGAGCATAGTTGCAACAAGATACTAATGCTCAGGTGGTAGACTGAGTACATGGGGGAAATAATTCACTGGTTTAAGATGTTTAATCTTTATTATTTAGGTTATGGGACCATTGAGGGTAACTGAAACAGGGATCAGAGCTAAGGTATAATACCAGACTTGTGGTTTTATATGGAATGGAATGTAGAATGGAATTAGGGAAACCTATTGGAGGCTTTTGTAGTAGAGCAGATGAGAAATTATTAAGGCATAAACTAAGCAATGGACAAGAAAGAGTGTTGAATATAATCAATGATGCAAAACAGACACCAGACAAAATACATAAAACATACCTAGCATCAATAAATGACAAGTCTTAAACACCACCCAACTGTCCCAACTACACTTTGGATCAACAGAATACTTGTGAATTTTTCCAAGAGGCACTAAAGCCTCCCCTTCAACGTGGCTGTCTGTTGGATTGAAATACTCTGTGCACTTTGCCATACTATTGCTACTGCTCAGAAGAGGGTCATATCAATGAATCGTACGTTTGGACAGTGACCATGCCGTGATTTCAAGGAAATGTCACTTTTGTTTTTCAAAGTTCAGGAGAGCAGCTGCTTGCAATTTTTCCCTCTCTCAGTAGGGTGTATGTATCATCAGAGGTATCCACTCATGAATACCCGGGTATTTCTTCAGTAAGACACAAACATGAAAACACCTAAAAGGTTCTGGGCTATGGGGACTGTGAGATCCTGGAGAGGATTAAACCACACCATGGAAATCCACATTTTCTTGAAGATTCCCTTTAGATAAACTGCACCCAAATCTGATGCTGAATTTGGCTTCCATGAGACCACAGATCTGAGGCTTAGAAGTAGTAAAACTGAATCTCTAATCAGTATGTTCTTAACCAACGTGTCAATTTGTATGTCATAGTAACATGTATGGGGACCATACCATTTGCAGGAATCTTTCTAAGTTTTTTAGATGCAAAGTGCTGGGAACATAATAAAGGCATCTATTTTTAAAACTGAATTGTGCTTTGCCAGTAATTTAGCAGTAGCCAGCAACTGGCTCTACAGTGAGTCTAAAGACAGAATTAGCCAAACTTTATCTAGCAATGAGGACCTGGGCTGCCCACGTAGACTCAAATACAATTTTTTCAGCATCCCCTTTAGGCATTTAGTATCTGCCAAAAGGCAGCTTAGAGTAAGACTGAAGTGAATCCAGGTCCTGGTAAAGCCAGATTTTTGTTGGTTTGTTTTAAAGACAATTTTTAATATATACAAATTTATATGAAACTAAGATATAGAATATAATGTCGAAGGTAAGGAAATTTTTCAAATTAGTTTGTCCATTATAGAGTCCTCTGGATGAGAACAGAAAGAATATAATTAACTCTGTTTTTATAGGATGTTAGCAAGAAGGTAATTTCAGTAACTCTCATTTATGCCTACCACTCCTCAGTTGGGGTCACAGCCATTTATTCCATTATAGGAGATAGTGTTTAATTCAAAAGTTCCTGGGAGAAGTAGAAAAGTGACTTGAACTCATATAAAGGCATATAAAGCTCTGGATGAGAGAGGGAATGGGAAGTGGGCAGAGGAAAAGACAAGAGAACTGAGTCCAAGTGAGGAGAACTTTGTTGGAAAGTGCTTTGAAAGAGGAGACCCAAGATGTTGGGGATGAAAACAGCTAACTTTAAAATGGTCTATGGCCAAACCTTGGTGCACATTATTCCTTTTCTTTGACATTGAGGATTTTTAAGTAAGCCTTCAGGACTTAAACACATTGGGAAAATTCTGAGAAAAGCAGGCTTTTTATCATCCAAGTCTCTTCCTGCAGTGTGTCTCTGTGTGCTGATTGCAGAGCATGTTGCTAGGAAAGGAGATGAAGCACAAATTCAATATCAGGTTTTGCAAATTTGCCCCTCAAGGTTCTTGGGAGCAAAATTCAGACAGAATTTCATATTGAGTTCTTCCTACTTAACTGGCCTTTGGG
Organism: Cabassous unicinctus; assembly: GCA_029593785.1. NCBI lineage: Eukaryota > Metazoa > Chordata > Mammalia > Cingulata > Chlamyphoridae > Cabassous > Cabassous unicinctus. The sequence goes on along the minus strand of JAQZBX010025839.1, from coordinate 25,259 downwards.
ACTTAAAATTGCTCCATTTGCTGAAGCTTTCGTTTACAGCAATTCCTTGAGGAAATGAGAATCATCTATTGTTACAAGGAGTTGCCAGTTTGGTCATTCCCTTTTCTGTCCCTGTATCATTCTCATATTGTACATCCACCCATTTGGGATGTGAAATGGGGGCCTAAAAACTATTGACCTTGATCTTGGCCTGGCATGGCTTTAAAAAGCCAATGGTAAAATATATACAACCTGAACTTTCCCATTGTAACCACTTTCAAATATGCAATTCAGTGGTGTCATTGCATTCACACTGTTGTGAAGTACCATTATCATAATCCGTTACCAGAACACTTCCATCACCCCAAACAGAAACTCTATACCACTTAAACATTAACACCTCATTCCCTACCCTCATCCTAGCTCCTGGTAAACGTTTCTCATATATATTTCATATAAGTGAGATTATACAGTACTTGTCCTTTTGTGTCTGGCTTATTTCACTCAACATGATGTTTTCAAGTTTCATCCATGTTGTGGCATGTATTGGGACTTTATTCCTTTATATGGTTGAATAATAATCCATTGTATGTATATTCCACATTTTGTTTATTTGTTCCTCTGTTATGAACACTTGAGTTGCTTCCATCTTTTGGGAATTGTGAATAATGCCACTATAAATGTCGGTGTACAAATATCAGTTCAAGTCCCTGCTCTCAGTTCTTTTGGGTATATCCCTAGACGTAGGTTGCCTGGTCATATGCTAATTCTACACTTTGTGAAAAACCACCAAACTGTTTTCCACAGCAGTTTCACTATGTTACATTCATTCAGTGTTCATTCTTTTTCTCCATATACTTTCCAACATTTGCATTTTCCATTTTTAAAATAGTAACCATTCTAATGAGTATGAAATGTATCTTATTTTGGTTTTGATTTGCATTCCCCTAATAGCTAAGAATGTTGAGTATCTTTTCATGTGCTTTTTTTTTTCCATTTGTATACCTTCTTTAGAGAAATGTCTATTCAAGTTTTTTGCCCATTTTAAATTATGTTGTTTGTCTTTTTGTTGTTGAATTGTAGGATTTCTTTCTAAATTCTGGAAATTGAACCCTTATCAATATATGGTTTCCAAATATTTTCTTCCATTTTGTAGGTTGTCATTTCACTTTCATGATAAAACCTTTAGACGCGCAAAAGTTTTTAATTTGAGATAAATGAAGTCTCATTTATCTCTTCATCTTCTGTTGCTTGTGCTTTTGATGTAAAGTTTAAGAAATCATTGCCTAACATAAGGTCCTGAAGCTGTTTCTTTAGGTTTTATTCTGAGAGTTTTATACTTTTGGTATATTTAGGTCTTTCATCCATTTTGAGTTCATTTTTGTGTATGGTGTGAAGTAGAGGTCCACCTTCACTCTTTTGTATATGGCTATCCAGTTTTCCCTGCACCATTTGTTGAAGAAACTATTCTTTCACAATTGAGTGGACTTGGAACTCTTGTCAAAATCAATTGGGCATAGATGTGAGGCATTATATCTGATTCTGATATGTTATCAGAATTAAAAGTTTTTAAAAAAACTATAGAACTGTAGTGCACAAACAGTAAACCCTAATGTAAACTATGTATAATTTATAGTATAATTATAATAATACTGATTATTGTTTAATCAGTTTTAACAAAAGAACTACACCATTCTGATGCAAATTGTTAATAATATGGAAAAGTATGTCTGTGGGGGAGGGCAGAGTATATAGGAACTTCATATTTTCTGCATGATTTTTCTGTAAACCCACCACTTCTCTAATTAAAAAAAAAGTCAATTGTTTCTGAGCATTCTTTCACTTCCACCTGAAATAAATATTCCAAGAAGGGTGAAAAGGGAGCAAGTTTTACTCAGATTCATACAGGGAATTGTATATTCCATTATTCTGTTTTCCTTTTTTAATTATAATGATAATAATTCATTGCATTTGAACTTGTTCAATGTATCTGACAAGGCACTGCTTAAAATATTGTGGTCTGAAAAACTACATGGTTTGACCTGTTGTCAAGCAAAGCAAAAACTATGAGTTTTTTTTCTTTTTGAAATGAATCATCAGTTTGGAGGCTCCTCTCCATTTTTCTGAATTCATTAGAAGGAAAACCAGTAATACATGTGTATATAGACAAGACAATTATGACTCTCCATGCAGGAGTTGAACGTACTTGCATCTATATAGACAACTATTAATTAGAGGAATGTTATTCTCTGTAAACTTAAAATATTTTCTAAATATTATCTGGAAAATACAAAATTCAGGTCTTAAAATATTATATTCAAGATAGTTTAAATATGTATCCCTGAGGCACTCATAAAAATAAATTTTTGAGAAAGAGCAAGAAATTATTAGCTGGACCTCAAAGGATGAGGGACAGATACTCACTTGGTCTTGCTGGAAGAACCAGATGATGGAGAAGGTGACTTTAGATTCTATGAAAGAAATGGATCATTTTGATAAAAAAAAAAACCTATTAGAATGAATATGAAGAGAAGCAGGAAAGGAGAAAATAGGACTGATCAAGTGTTTGCTTCTTTCAAAGCCAGAAAATCACATTTGCAAATTGTGTAACCAATCTCAGACCTGGCTGAAATTTAATGTGGGTGAACTAGTTGTTTATGCCTCTAAGTTCTCTTGTGAAAGTCCTACTGTCACTTTGTATTAGTCACCTATTTTAAAAATAATTATCATTCCAGTGTGCATTTATGCTTGAAAATGTTTAGCTAATTATGAATGAGCTGCCAGGGCATTGCAACTAATAATGTAGTAAATTTGCAAACCACTGCCTTTAAGTCTTGGCATATAAAGCATTCAATAAATATTTGTTGGATGAATGAGTGAAACTGGCAGAGATAGACAACTACATCTTTAGTGTGTATAAATTTAACCTTCCTAATAATAAAAATAAGACCATTCCTGGGGAGAGGTTTGGGGTTTCTGAGCATCCAGAAATTCATATGAGGACATTTAAAGGAAGGGAGAAATCCATAGACAGAGAGATTGGTAGAACTGAGGATAGAGAGAGCCACAAAGACTATTTTGCCCTGAAGTTAGGGTTTCTTTCTTTAAATTCTATACAAGTCAGAGTTTAAGCAGAGAACAGGTTAGAGTAGAGGTTGCTATACTTTCTTGGTTCCCAGCACCCTGAGTATCACAGTGATTTTTTTCATGATGCCCCTGGTTCAAAAAAAATTCTGAACATTTCCATTTATTGAGTAGTTAGGTCTAAACATCTTAATAGGTATTTAAATCCTAAAAATTCAATAGCTGTTTGACTCAATAATACACATAAATTGAAAGATAAAAAAGAACATTTTTAAGGTATAGTGGGAAGATGACAACAGACTAACAAGCAGAGCTGAATGCTCTCACAAAAACAACAGAGAAAGAGCCAAAAGCTGTCCAAGGGACCTGTTTTGGGGGTCAGCAGACCAGGACAGTGCTAAACAACTCCAAAGAGGGTGAGGGACAGAGAGATGAAGAAACTGAAATGACAAAGAGTTACCAAGCCCCCGTGGGAGACAGGAAGGGCTCCCCTCTACTATCCCCAAGATTGTTACCTGGGGTAAAGCACCTGTCTCACTGTAGCTAACTGAGAGGGGAACAGACATCTTCCTCCCTGTCAGCTGCTTCAAGGGAAAAGGGAGGGGAGGTCCAGGTGCTTTTCTTCAGTGAATTTGGCCAGCAGAGCCCACTTTGAATCTCAGATCTGGAGATTCAACACAGGAATGAGACTGAAACACCTCCGTGTAGAGGTGCACTGACTAGCACCATCTGCTGGCCGGTCTGGAAATTGCATGGGTAAAAACTGTTCTTGCTCTCTGAATTCAACCCCTGGGAGAAAACCTACACCCCACTAGTGAGTCCCTGGCCTGATTTTGAAAACTTAATCTGGGCAATTTTAAAGACTGAGTAAAAGTTGAACCAAATATCAGAGAAGAGCTGTGGGAAAAAAAAACAATAGGCAAGAGAGAGAAATTAGCCATCAGAGTAAATTCACCAACATATTTAGATGCCTAGACATCAGCAAAAAATTACAAGCCATACTAGGAAACAGGAAGAGATGGTCCAGCCAAAAATACAATCCAAATATCCAGAAGAGATACAGGATTTAATACAATTAATCAGTGATAATCACACAACTCTCCTAAATCACTTCAAAGAATTTAAAGAAAATATGACTAAAGAAATAAAGGTTATTAAGAAGACACTGGGAGAGCATAAAGAACAATTTGAAAGCCTGCAAAGAAAAATAACAGACATTATGGGAATGAAAGAAATGATGGATGAAATAAAAAATACATTAAAGTCACATAAAAGCAGATCTGAATTGCTAGAAGACAGAATTAGTGATTTCTAAGACTGAACATATGAACTGGAAAAGTCAGGAGAACAGAAAGAGAAGAGAATGGAAAAAAAGGAACAGAATCTCAGGGAATTGAATGACAAAGCAAAATGCACAAACATTCGCATTATTGGTGTCCCAGAGGAGAAGAGAATGGAAAAGGGGCAGAAAGAGTATTTGAGAAAATAATGACTAAAAAGTTCCCAACCCTTATGAAGGACATAAATATCAATATCCAAGAAGGACAACACACGCCAAACAGAATAAATCCAAATAGACCTACCCTGAGACACCTACTACTCAGAATGACAAATATCAGAGATAAAGAGAGGATTCTGAAAGCAGCAAGAGGAAAGCAAAGTATCACATACAAGAAAAACTCATTAAGATTAAGTGCTGACCCTGCTTCAGAAACCACGGAAAAAAGAAGGAAGTGATATGATGTATTTAAGGTACAGAAAAAGAAAAACTGCCAACCAAGAATTCTGTATCCAGCAAAGCTGTCCTTCAAAAATGAGGGTGAGGGGAGCGGATATAGCTCAAGCAGTTGAGTGCCTTCTTCCTACATGGGAGGTTCCGGGTTTGGTTCCTGGTGCCTCCTAAATGAAAAAAAAAAAAAAAAACAAGCAATAAGCAAAACAAATGAAAAAACCAGCTCAGGGGAGCTGATGTTGCTCAGTGGTTGAGTGCTGACTTCCCACATACGAGGTCCCAGATTCATTCCCTGGCCCCTGGTACCTCAAAAAAATAAAAATAAAAAATAAAAAAAAAGTAAAAAAAATAAATGAGGGTGAGTTCAAAGTCTTCACAGACGAACAAAACCTCATAGAATATGTTACCAAAAGCCCAAATTTGCAAGAGATATTAAAGGGGGTGCTGCATCCTGAAAGGAAAAAAAAAGCAAGAGTGAGAGATTTGGAGAAGAGTTTAGAAATGAAGATTATTAAGAAGGGTAAACTAAAGGATAAGAAGACAGACAATAGAATGATATGATAACAGAGAGCTGAAGGACAAAATGGATGAAGTGAAATAAGTAACGCTTTTATAGTAATAACACTGAATGTTAATGGATTGAATTCCCCAATCAAAAGGCATAGACAGAATGGATAAAAAAATATGAGCCATCTATATGTTGTCTACAAGAGACCCACTTCAGATGTAAGGACACAACCAGGTTAAAAATGAAAGGTTGGAAAAAGGTATTACATGCAAATAGTAACCAAAAAAGAGCTGGAGTAGACCAGATAAATGTAAAATAACAACATTATAGTATATGAACAATGATTACTCAGTGCAACTGGCAAATTGTTCCTGTGATCAGTATTCTTTAATTTTTTTAATGCAAAATAAACACTTGCCTTTAAGTAACGAGGACTGGAGAAGAGATATATTTATAGATACTTCATTTTTCTTTAACTCATTCATACTCTTTAAATAAAATAATCTATTTGGATCAATAATGATTTAGCATCTGCTGTTGAACAAGATTTTGAGTTTTTCTGCCTTATAAATTATGAGTTGGAAAATTGTTACCTGCTGTAATTCATTCCAATAAGATGTGAAGAATTCCCAAGTAGGAATTTGATTATCTAGAAAGAATTATGGTCTAAAAGGAAATGAAATAACTAAACCAATAATTTATTTCATTCTTAGAGATTATGTCCAACAGTTAGAGCTTTAATGTAAAAATTAGAATTATGTTATAATTAATTTCTATTATATTTGAATTATTATTTACATTTATAAAAGTTTGTTGGTATGCTATTTATTTTTCATAATTGATTATATTAAATCTAACCTGGCCTTGCACTCTCTTTTAAAATTTGTAATTTCTTTCAATCTATTTCACAATTTTACAGTAAAGGACATTTAACAGCTAAAAAAAGCCATTGATTATACACTTTGGATAGATCATATGATATGTGAATATATCTCAGAAAAACTCCTTAATAAACAAATAATTCTGCAAGAATAGCCAGAAATAGCAGCTATATACAACAGGGGAAACAGAGAGATTGAGAGGTAAAGAATTTTCTTGTTTGTCTGTTTTTTGCTTATTATTATTATTGAATAATGAAAATATTTTAATAATGATTGAAATGATGAACACACAACTATGTGATTATACCAAATACTATTGAGGTACGCTTTGGATAAATTATACACCTTTAAAATATGTATCAATAAAATTGATTTGCTAAAAAAATAAAATGGAGAAAAAGATATGAAAGCACAAAAAAACCCTTTTTTATTTCATTCTGAAATTAGTTACTAATAGGATGTGTGTGCCCATTGGGTGCTGCACAAATTCTCACAATCTGGTATTACCCCCACCTTCATTTTACATTACACATTGATTGACTTTCATGAAGTACTTTTGTTTTTTACCCTAGCAACCACTGAAAACCCAGTTTCACAAAGATGCTATTTCAACAGGATTGTATTCATCTAATGTTAAAATAGTTTGTGTGGTGTCTGTAAGATGTTGGGGATTGCTGTGTTTCCCTCAAAAATGTAAAATATTCCACAGTGCCCTGTGAGTTTGCTGTGTTTGGTGCACAACTTGGGAACCACAAAGTTAAAGACATAAAAGATGATGATGATGATGATGATGATGATGATGATGATGATGTTAACTGCTGACTCATCAAAATAAAACAAAGATGCATTTATTCTTAACACAGTAAGAGAGGTATAGCTTAGTAATTTTTCTGAGGGGAGAGGTGAAAGCCAGCATATTTTTGAGTTTTATGGAGTTTTGTTTATAGCAAATCATTCAAAGCAGTGACCTGATTGGGATTCCACAAAGTTTGTGACATAATAGTTTAGCTTGGGTAGACAGTGAGGCAAGTAGGGGAGTCTGTAAGAGTAAGCAGTTGTTGGATAAGCCTAGTTGAGTGATCTATTCTCCTGAGAAGGGAGGCAACGAGGGCTGGTTGAAGAAAGAATATGTGAATTTGGAGGAAGTTTCTGAGATGGAAAAATTAATGTTATTTGCACCTTCATCTTCTTGGGCTAGAGTTTCTTGGAAGCGTAAAGTCATGTTAATGTAGTCATTGGGCTGTGTGGTTTCGATAATAACAATGGCAAACAATAATTGAGCCTTTTCCCTTGCCAACCATTGTTCCAAGCACTTTTTATGCATTATATTTTAATACAGTCTCAATAATCTTGTGGGGCAGGAATTATTTTATCTCCATTTTTACAGAAAAGGACACAGAAGAAAGAGAGGTCAATTAAACTTGCCTATGGTCACAGAACGAGGCCAAGGTGGAACATGTGCTCTCCTATTTATTTTCTAACAGTGAAAAGTCACAGTAAAGTGTAGGCTATAATGAAAGTAATTCATGGGTTTGTGCACTGAGTATTTATTTTTAAAGTGTTCTTTAAGCATTCATATTGCTCCTGCTGTGGCTTTATAATGGTCTGTGAGTCTTCCCTACACAGTCTCTGATACAGGAGCTCCTCTGGTTTGCCCTTGTTCTGGCACAGCTTGTCATAGCTTTCTTGTTTAGTAATCCTAGTGGTCAATAACAAACTGCCATGGAGCGGACCTCATCCCTCACACTGCTGATGACTCCTGGAAAATTACTGAGGGGCAGCAAAACCTCTGGATATGGAGAAAACGCCTTCATCTCAGCAATATTTGGTTTAGTGAAGTCTCATACTTCGTGGTATGTTGGTTGCTTAGTTACTGAACCATGCTATAGCTTCTGAAAAAAAAACAACAGTGTTAAATGATTTGCATCTTTGCTAGATTAAAAAATTTATGTTTTACTTTAGATGGCAGTGTTATGTAGTGAAAGAAAAACAGATTTTGATATAAGAGTTTTTGGTTTGAGTTCAGGCTCAAGAATCTGTGTTACTTTAAGTGAGTTACCTAGTGTTTTTGAACTTTCAATTGTTTAATAAGTTATGGTGAATGTGCACTGCACAGGGTTATTGTGAAGTTTCAATGAGGTAATGTAAATATATTAAAGTGTTTTTAACACATGAAAGTATTATATAATTATTATTATGTGATTTAGTAAAACTATGTTACATACAGTCAATTACTAGATAGTCCTGTAATTTTGCTTCATAGTTATTGAGTTGCTGATGTGTTTATTCTTGAATCACAGGAAGTCATATGAATCATTTTCTCTAATTCTGGGAATGTAATCTAATGCCCTGGCAGCTCATTAACAACAGGCTAAACATCTCCAAGCATAAATGCACACAGGATTGATAATTATTTCTCCAAGCTCTGTTTTGAGTTGGTAATTTAATTTTCAGGCAGGCTCTTAACTGCAGGTCTTATATTATATGTGTCAGCACAAACACACGACCACAAACACACATCATTTGCCAACACTCAGAAATCCATCTTTAGAAACCTCTCTGATTCCAAGGGCAAAGCTCAAGTGGACTTTCCCAGGATGAGATATTCTCAAAGAGAGAGTTATACTGTTTGATTTCCTTTTAGTCCTTTGAAATCTATAGCTCTCATTTATATTAAAATAAATTCTGAAAATGTCTTAAGAGAAGAAAAGATACATGAAAAACAAATATCTTTGGTCTTTCCAAATTACTAAACTCCGCTGAATTTATTAAACATTTTTAAAAGATCAAATTATCATTCTTATTTTTCAAACCAAATGAAAGTTCCTTAGCTTGTCCCATAGACTTGGCTATGGTGCTAAAGACATAGAATGTATAATTTACTAGTTAAATGTTTATTTTAGAGTTCAGCTCCTATTGAGTATAAAAGAGCAGCTAATTTGTGATGTTGTCCCTGACCCTGGCCTTTCTATTCAATACTAGCTATAACATTTATATGAAAGTTGTCAAGTATGTTTTGGAATTGATAAAATAATAATCATGATTTTGTATGCAGTGATTTATTTGTTTTTATACTAAAGGGGGCTTCATTAGAAGGATACAGTATTTTCCCATGGAACCACAGTTAGAAGAGTAGCAAGGGCATTGTGAAGGAACTAGGCCCGAAATTCACCAGGACCAGGAACAGATTTCCTCAGCATGTGCCTCCCTTCAGATCTGCACAGAACCATTTCTATGCAATTTTTATTGTCCTTGTCTTCCTGAAGAACAATTTCCTATATTCTACTTACACATCTCCATCACAGCTTTCTCAAAGTGAGACCTTCTGATCTAGGGGTCTATATGATGTAACAAGGAATAACCACTGCTCACTGACTTTTCTGCTCTTTGTTCTGGTTCTAAGTTCCTGGAGAGAGAATTTCATTGTCCCAGCCTGGTCTCTTGATTATTAGTCTTTATATAAAGTGCCCAATAGACTATGGCCATGGACCAAAGGCCTGAAGTACAGATGCAATTCTGGGGCCAGGTGGTAGCAATTCTCAGAGAAAGGAGCTTAGGATAATCACAACAAAGTCACAATAACATCAAAAATTTCAATTATATAGACATTTAACTATTTATCATAGAATTATTAGCATGCGAAAACTCAGGTTTAAAAAAATCTGGATTCAGTTTGTGATTAATTTCAAGTAATGACCAAGTTTGCAAACATTGTTTTATCAAATCATTTGTTGTGCTTGGAATAGTTATTTAAAGGAATTGCATGGGTGACTCCTTTAAAAGACACCTGATCAACATGACTTTATGGAATATTCCTTTAAAAGTACTCTGTTTTACGTATAGATTGCCTATGGCAGATTAATATAACAGCCACCTAAGAACTTATTTACTTTCCATTTTTAGAATAAATACTTTATTGCGTATTTATTCCCTGAGATATAGGATTCTGTCTATATGGTCATTCCTTTTTTATGGTTGATCCTTCCTTCAGTCTTGATCTATTGGCTTAATTCTAAAATAATCACAGGAAAGAGCTTGATATGCTAGAAGAACTTCAGGAAGGTGAATGTGATTGGAAGTTAGTGAGCAAGAAAAGGGTAGCACATGTGCATAAATATGAAGAAACAATCAATAGAATATCAAGAAAGCTCTTTATGAATGGCTGAGATGTTTTTGTTCTAGTGTATGAATTTATAATTTATAGCAGGTCCCACTGAAGGCCACTGTAGTCTGCAAAATTCACTCTCATGATGGTCAATGAACAATTAAATTAGTAATGCCTTCTGTAAATGGGGGAAATCTGTACAATGTGAAGTGAGATCTCCAGATCACTTTCCCTTTCTGGAGACCAAATTATTCTTCTCCAAATAGGAGATCGGCAGTTAATTTCCAGAGGAAACTGAACCTGAGAAACTCTGAACTACTGTACATCAGACACAGCAAACTGTGGGGATGACAAATGTTAAAAAAAGAAAATGGAAAGAAAGAGAGACAATGCAGTGAGGAATAGAAGACACATAAACAAAAGCAACTGTTATAAATGATATCCTTAGAAGGACGAGAAATAATACATCCACTACAAACAAAACACAAAAGCAAAAAATAGATTCTTACATAAAGAAACAGAGAATAAGAAAAAAGTTATTGGAAAATAAATGCAATCATTTAGAAAAATCCAATAGATGTTGAGAAACTCTATGGGAAATAGAATCAAAAGAAAAGAAGCACAGAATAGGAGAAAAGAGGTAAGAAAAACTAGATAATTGATCTAGGAGTTCCAGTGTCTAACTAAGAGATATATCATAAAGAGAAAGCAGAAAAAAACGCAGGTTAGAAAATTACTCAAGGAACAGAAGGCCACAAATTTTTCAAAACTGAAGTACAAGAGCCTCTGAGGTTAAATAATGCAACAAGATCCCTGCAGAAAGAACTCATATCTTAGCACATTTTTTTGAACTTTCAGACCATCTGAAAAAACAGAATATCCTAAAATTTTCCAGAGAGAGAATTAAAAAACAAACAGGAAAGTAAGAAATATATTTACCTACAAAGAATCTAGAATCAGAATGGCACTAGAATTCTCAAAGCAGTGCTAGGGCTAGAATATTATAGTGAGACACCTTAAAATTCAAAAGGAACATAATTTTTAACTTAGAATTTTATACACAAACTAGTATTCATGAATTTGTATACAACAAATACAATACAGCTCAAATGTTTGACCATTTGAAAAATGTTCTTGGTTTCTGCTGTTTGTAATTAATATTTGACCAAGATGTCTGTAACTTCCCTTCAGCCAGATTAAACTTCTGACAGGCTTCTCCCTGCCTCCAGGCCCTGACCTCCCTCTCCACCTTGGGCTTACACTATCCAGGTGTCTGAGAAGGCTCCTAACTAGATGTTCCTTTCTCTACCTCTTACTCCCTCCTGGCCCTCACAGGTTCCAGGTGGCCTAACTACTGCAAAGGAAAACATTCTGCACCAAGTGGTCTGAATTGAAATCTCAGTAAATTACTCACCTGGCCCAGTGATCAAATCCCTTCCTATATTTCAGTGCTTTTTGCTAATCCACCCCCAGCCCTTAAAAAGCTTGCTGTCCTTTGTTTCATTGCAGTTGAGTTCTACTCTCTTTCCATTACCATGCTAGCTATGAATAAAATCATTGTTGCTTGTTTAACATGGCCCAGTGCAATTTTTTTTCTTTGACAGCTACTGGTGCTGTGACTTGGGTAGGATTGGAACATCCACTGGACCCTGGGTCTCTCAACTACACTGACTCAGGTGCATCACGGACCCCTGCTGGGTTGGATGGCTGGGGCCTAGTGTGTCCACCTCTTTATCCGGTATTCCAGAAAGTTCGTCCACTGAAGCACGGTAAGGACCTGACTTTGTGTGAGAATACTCTTTTTGTATACTGAGATCTCACTGAATGGGATTCACTCCCTGAGTTCTTTGGTTTGAATGAAAAGCTTTTGAATGGAAGTCTTTTTGACTCTTTTGAGTGGGGATTTCCCCCTACTCCATTGAGTGGGAATGTGAGTGGGACTCCTCCTGGCTCCTTTTTATTCGAGTAAGAAACTTCCTGGGTGGAATTCGTCTTGGCTCCTTTCAGTGGGGATTTACTCCTGATTCCTTCATTTGAGCTGGACTCTGCCTGGCTCTTTTTTTTTTTGTGAAGCTTCTGTCTTCCCTGTTTGCCATCTTTGTTGAGATATCACTTAAATTTTGATCTCCCTCTTTTGTTACAATCTCATTTGAATTTTGGTTTGTTCTTTTGGTGCCCCCCTTCACTACGAGAAATTCTCAGTCTGTTGAATTTCCTCCTCTGAAGACCCTGCTGATGATATGCTTCTCTGAAGCACTAACTCTGCTTTATTTCTCCATGGCATGGTTTCACTAAGGACTCCTCAGAACTTCCTTTTGAAATTTGAAATCTCCCCAAATTGGCTCTAAGACCTCTCCCTTATCATCTTGCACTACTTCTTCCTTCTTTTTACCACCTTCAACCTTTCCCCAAACTTATTTAAATCCTTTGCCTTCCTATTCCAGCCCCTCAACTCCCTTTAGTCTCTGGAGCATTAGATTCCCTCCTCCTGTTCGGAGGTTTTCCAGGGACTCAAGCCTTCAAAAGCAACTACTTAAGGCTGAAAAAACTAATTGGGAACAGACTAGATATTTTATCCATTCAGGGACTTGGAAACATCCAGGTGGCTGCTTGGTCTCTCCTCAGTCCCTTGTACAAAATTTAATCCACAGCCTCCATAAAATTACACATTAGGGAAATGGAAATCTTAAAAGTCTCTTCCATAAATATTGGTAGGAAACTTTTAGCCCTCATGTTAAGCAAGTAATCTCAATTTATTCCATCTGCCAGGTTATCAAATTTAAAATGTGACAAAGATGAAAAAACAGTTCTTTCATATAAACTAGTGAGTTCTGTGTTTTATGTCTGTCTCATGGCTGAAATTTTAGAATTGAAGCTATAAGCTATTTGTATCTGTCTATGTTTACGTATATATGTATGTTACATATGTATGATATTTTCCTTCCTCCAGATGGTGTTACTAAATTGTAGCAGTTGGAGATTATTTTATGAATTCCAAAAAGAGAAATGTTATGTTTATAAACTAATCTTTTCCACTGAGTGTGATATTCTTTGATTGCATTAAATTCATTTGAGGGGGTTTTGATTAGATAACTTGAAAAGATTGCTTTAGGGCTTTTGATTGGACTAAGTCAGTGAGGTGACTCAGGTTGAGTCCCTGCCCCCTTGCTGGGGCTGCTATAAATGGACTTACAGGGACAGACGGAGGAAAAAGAGTTCTGCCATTTTTTACCCTGCGTGTGATAGAAAGGAGAGGCTCAAGCAACTGAGGCTCCAGGGAGAGATGCACCATTTGCCTGATAACTTGCAGCTGAAATTGGAAAGAAAGCAGAGCAGCCTAGCCTGAGAGAAGAGGCCTGGTAAGAGACAAACACTATGCCTGTTGCCCTCAGCTGAGCTCCGGGAGATGGTACAGACTGGAGGGAAAGGCAGAGACCAGGCAGAGATGGCCCCCGTCTTGCTTCAACACATGGCAGCTGACTTGGGTGAGAAAGGATCTCTTATGGTGCCTTGAGTTGGACTTTTCAAAGCCTTGGAATTGTTTTTTTTTACCTCCAATAAGTATCCTTTATGCTCTAATAATCATTGAAGTGTTGAATGGACAACTATGTGATTATACCAAATAACATTGAATGTATACTTTATTAATATGTATCAATAAAATTGATTTGTTTAAAAAAAAAAAGCCAACACATTTCTGGTACTTTGCATCAGCAGGCCTTTGGCAAAATAAAACAAAAATTAACTTATAAAATTCCTTAATAGAGCTCTATTCTAATTGGCCTAAAGATAAATAAGCACTTATATAAATGAAATACTCCTAAAATTCCAGGGATTAAAGAAACTGATCTATATTCTTTTATAAGAATATAAGAATTCTTATAAAAACTAACCACAAATGTTTTAAAAATGCAAGTTCACATAATTTAGGTAAATCATTGGCAAATGGGAGCAGTTTAATATTGTTGATTTAATAAAAATGTCTATGTCTTCTGTGTTATCAGTGTCAGGTACAATGCAAGCATACATTTTTATGCTTCTTGGGTATGTTCTTCTGAAACTTACACATCTTTACTGATCCATTAAGGTAGCATTACATCTACTAAATGTTTAGGAGGATAAAAAAATAAGTTTGGATTTAACTAAATTGAGTCTTCATTCTGAAAAACTTTATTTCAACAGTAATTGTGTTTTGTAGGACATGAGCTTAAAGATAGATTCCAAGATCTTTTGGTAACTTAAAACCTTAGGTTTACGCTAAATTGTATATACAAGTAACACAAGGTGTATTTTTGTTAAGGAAAAAGAGTAGTTTTGTCCTAAAGTGAAATGTCTGATTATTGCATTATGAGAAATATGAATTTCTTACAAAGCTGGGAAAGATTTGATGGATTTATCTTAGTATCAAGTAGTATATTTATGCAAAACTAAAATTTGCTTTTTCTCTGTTAAGATGACAAAATTTTCTTGGATTATCACTCTGCTGTTAGTAAGAGGTTGTAAAATGTTTTTCTTTACTTTCTCAGTAATCTTCCTACAAGGTAGTGATTCTGTGTCTTGTCAGAATAATTTCCTGTACTTTATGTTGACTTTATCATGTCCTTGATTGTTTAAGAGAACCAAGCCTTCCTACTTTAAAATAACTAAGGTTTTTAACAGTCTTGTTACCTCCAATAATTACTTTTTAAATCTTTATTGTCACTTTGGTTAAAAACAGATCCAAGTATTATTTCACCGTAATCCATGATCATATTAAACCAAATGTTCAAATCTCTTGATGATATTTTACATTTTGCCTTTTCAAAATCAAATCCTAAATGATGTCTTCTTCATATCAAACTGCCTTTAGGATTTTCCAGAGGGCCCCTGGAAAATCACAAGAATTTGTTCTTTTACCTTGTAAAAGAGAAGTGCTAAAAATAATTAGGTTTATTTAATGTTATGAGTTACATGGAAATTACTGACAGAGGAGATAGTTAACCTTCCCTAGGTGAATTTGTATGTATAAAATGCTATTATGATAAATATTTCAAAATTACATAAAATTCCTAGAGATTTTCCAGTGTCCTCACTGTCCATGATATGTCCTGTTAATGCTTTGCCTAATATTAGGCAACAACAGTATTATTGGTCCTAATTTCAGTTATTCTTAAAAAATGTTACATGCCACAAAAATGACCAAATTTCCTTGTCAGTTACATTATTTTTGTTATAAACTCTCATCAGATCTTTCACTTTTGTAAAACAGTGATAAGTTCACTACAGCCATTTTAATACTTTTGTGATCTACAAACAGTTCTTTATTTTACTCTGATCCTTCCCTAAAAGTGCTTGAAATCAGTTACAGGCCAAAGTTCTTCGTCTTTAACAAAAAAGGAACTGTCTCAAAGACATATGGAAAGGACTTTGCCAGGTACTCTGGGGTACAGGCTTCTAACTACATTGTTTAAATTACTTTGTGATCATACCATTTGGACTGAGTCAAAATTTCTAGAACTCTAATGGAAAAGCTAATGGGTTCATGAGATTGCTAATACAGGATAAGTGAAACAAGAATCAATTATATAGGACTGAATGACCTGATAAAGGATAATTAGGATTTTGTTTGGAATATTGCTGATACTTTAATGTTCTATTTTCTGGATAAAAAGAACCTTCTGTTTTGCCTTAAGCTATCTATAACCCAGAACAACTTAGTAGACTATTTTGTAAACAAAAATGAAATCTTTCTCTTTTTTTCCCCTTTCTGATCCCTCCAGAATTTGGAAACTCTTAAAAATATCCTTATTTTCACAGCAGTACAATTATTTACAGAGGTTCAGTAAGAAATCCTCCTTATTAAGAGAATGTAATTGGGAAATAGTGGCTATATAGCACAGCCTTCAACTGAAATGCCATATTTGAGAATCATACTCAATTAATCAGATATGACCAGACACTCTTAAGGAACTAAGGTTGACTTTACATATACTTACAAAGCCCTCTTAACTAGTCTGGCTTACAAGGTTCCCAATTTTAGAGGTAAGGAAGGTCACGTCCTGGCAGGTCCAGGAAACACATTGGGAACCTCAAGAAGAGGAATTCACCCAAATTTATTGGTCCTGCAGGTGGAATTTATTGGTGAATTCTTGGCTTGGCCTCCTAGCCTTCAGAGACTTTTAAAAGTCCAATCAAAGATTCCTTATAAAAACTTCCAACAAAGCAAACTTTAAAAGGTCTATTTGGTAAATTGCCATTCCTGCTGCATCTATGTAAATAATCAGGCCAAATCTAATAAAACAAGCTTTATTTTATAATCAAGAATATCTTTCTTCGTTATTATCTTTGATCAAAAGGAGGCTAACTATAACCTGGAATCTGTAGATTTTATAATGTTTAGTGCTATGGCACTCTGTCCCGATACAGCTTTTGTCATCCTATTGTTAATTAGTCCCGTGATTTGGTCCCCAGTAATGGTGAAATTTTGTCAAAAGTATTAAGTATGGTCAGGGAAAGAATGTAGAGGGAAAATGTGGAAATTGATGTAGACATGAAGAAAACAAATGGAGAAATTCAGGAAGCAGAATGAAAATCAGAAAAATATGTTGTTGTTTTTCCTGGACAGATAGGAATGGAATTAAAGGTAGGTGGGAAAGTTTGAAACAGCCTCAAAGCTATCAAAACCTTTCATGCTTTCATTAGAATTTCTGCAGTATCTTTTCAGGACCGTAAGTACAATTTAACTACAAATTATTCAGAAGCAAAGTATTCAGAAGCAGTTGAGGAAAATTTATTCTAACAAAAACTTCACCATATACCAGAGAAACAATTTTGGAAGGAAAATGACAATTATTTTCTCATATATTGCCACTCAAACTCTGTGGCCAGCCTGTTTTTATATGTAACCAATGTTCTATAGTTCATACTTCAGTTTGAAATAGTAAAGTGAATCAGTTCTTTAGCACATGGTAGCAGATATTATATTTTTTCCAATAAACTTCCCACTGAGAAAACATTGTTTAAACGAAACAATTTGTTTTATTTAACTGTGTTATTTATAGCATTATTTTGATGAAAAAGACAAAATGAGAGAAATTGGTTGGTAACATAAGAAATTGAAAATAAAAGTCTTTGGGTTGGTGACTGTCCTATGAAAATATTATAATACGTTACATTGGCTGTTTCTATTGCTATAATGGAGTACATGAGAATTGTGATATGTTTCTTAACTTCATTTAAAAAGTCAGACATTTGAGAGGCAATGAATCCTGTGTCAGACTTTGCCTGTACTAGCACTAAAGCGGGAGAGCCATGGTGTGATCCTGATTCTTTTGCATCAGCTAAGTAGGCTGGACAAATTCTGAAAGTCTATTTTCTCTTTGTTTTAGCATATTTCCTCAATTTTCCTAGTATCTTTGTCTTCTTTTTCTTATCTTACCTCTCCCTTTTTTCTCCAGGGAAACATCTAGAGTAAATTCAAGCCTCCATGTGTTCTGCACACCATGTTTAATGCTCAGCTACAGTTGTCTTCACTTGAAGTTGCAAGGAAGTAACACTTGCTAGATTTTGGGGTTTGAGCCAAATTACACAGTAAGTGCTATTTCTTGAAGAAACAAAGCTTGAGAAGTTTATGTCAGTAAATCTCTCTGAGCCAAGAGCTAAACAGTTATTTGGAGTGCTCTGAAAAATCTTGCTTCTTTTCCTTGTTTAGGGAAAGGGCTATTAAACAGATTAATAAAAAGTGGTAAATGTTCTTCTGTTCAGAAGATTTATTGAATAATACTCCATTTTTCTTCTCTTTCCACTGGGCTGAGCTGCCACTTTTGTGATTTACTTTTCTGAGTCTAAATGTGTGATACAAAAAAAGGTTCTAGCTAGTAGAGTGAAAGATGGAAATTTGGCTATAGGGAGTTTATGAATATGGATACAAAATTAAAACTGAATTATTAGTTTTGAGTGTTAGAAGCTGTTTTTTATGTGTGGCTGAATTGTTAGAGGGAATTTCATCTGTTTTTGTCACAGGCTGGGTTTGCATATGGCTCATTCATATATAAAGTGATACTTGGCACGAGGCTAGATAGTATCATGTATCAACCTATGAATGAAGAGACTTGCCCCCTTGAATGCTGAATCTCCCACTGACTATGTACTATCTCAAGAATTTTTATTTTTTGACTGCAGATGGCCTGTCTGTTATGATTCTTTACCTTTCAAATTCTTTAAAGTCTGTATGTCTCAGAAGATCTCTTTCAAGTTTCTCTATTTTGTTCGTTGTGTTTGCCACTAGTGCATACAGTGTCGTTTCCATTGCTCATGCATGTCTTTCAAATAGTTATCTTCATAGTTGGTTTTAAATGATTGCAAAATATTTGAAATAAAATTGATACATTATGAGGGAAAAGAAGTACCAAATTTCAAATTTAAAGATTAAGTAAAAGAAGTACACAATAATTTCTGTAACTGATTCTGATTATAGACCCAGTGAAAGAATAGATGTGAGAGGGCCATAGTCTCAAGTCTGTGAACAAGGTTACTGTGACTGACTTGGAAGCAAGAAGGAAGATAAGCAAACCTAGGAATGGAACAATAGACTGGTGTTATTTGAGAATATTTCAGTTGGAAGGAGTGAGCAAAAGAGGTTAATTCATTGTTTCCTCACCACTTTCCACTTTCCATCCAGATTTCAGTTCCTACTACCCTACTAAACAATGCTTTCTGTTGTTTCCATTATGACATTATGAGGATCTCATAATTTGCTTCTCTTCAGAATCTCTAAAGCATTAAACCCTGTTGTTTGTACCTTTCTAGAAAGTCTTAACTTGATTTACGTGATGTTTCATCGCATTGACTTTCCTCCTATTTCTGACGACTCTCTTCACCCTAGCTTCTCTTTCTTCACCTTCTCTTAAGATGTAGGCATTCTGTAAGAGTTGGCGATTTCTTCTGATTCTGTGCTCACATGCTGGGAGTTATCTCTTCTCAAAATGTCACTATGTCAGACACAATCCACCAATGTCTGGGTGCTACTAAACATCTCCCTGTGGATATCCTGCTAATAATTCAAACTCAATATATCCAAAACCAAATCCATTTTTTTCCTTACTTGCTTACCCCTATGTCCCAAGATAGCTCCTCCTGTGACCCCTAAGTGGATCATCATTTTGGTCCCATAGGACAGAAAGCTCAGGATCACCTCTGACTTTTTTATTTCCTTCTCTATATAGTCCCTTATTTAGATCTGAGTCCTTCTTTGAAATGTCTCTCATATGTGTTTCTTCTCTTCTGATTTTAAGGCCATCTATCTTGTATTATTGCATTAGCCTCCTAACTAATCTCATTACTTCCAAAATTTTCCCTCTGCTATCAGTTATTTCCTTGCGTCCCCCTCCATGCACACTTAGAGGCAACTTTCACACACACCACAATTTAAATTGCTCCCCATTACCTATTAAATAAAGTAAAACTTCCTTATCACTGTATTCAGGACTTTAGTTTTCTGTGGCCTTCCTTTTCAGCCTCATTTTTTTCATTATATCCTCTGTCCTTGACTCTTCTTTCACACTCTCCCACCACTATTCAAAATTAAATTTTAAACATGTCCTGTGTTTTCTTTATCTGAGAGCATTTGCTCTTGGATTTTCTTTCATTGTATTGCTTATAGATTTTCCCAGCTCAATTATCACTTCTTCCATGAAGCCTCCCTCACCTATACCTACAATTGATATTACTACCCTGTCCAGATGCTATGACATTTTGTTTATTAATTTTACGGTGCTTATATTAGAAAAGCAAACAGTTTAGTAGTGGAAAAGATAGCAGGCTCAGCGATGAGACTTACTAGGTGCAGCCTCTGGCAAATCACACGATCTCTCTCTTAGTTCCTTTATATATAAAATGAGATTATTAACACCTTCTTCACTGAGTAGATAATACATATACAGCTCTCAGGAGAGTGTTTAGATTATGGTATAACATGTTATATCATTATCACCATCATCTTCCTCATATCTTGTAGTACAGCCATTTGATTAAATAGGCATCTGTTTCCTAATACATTTTGAGTTCCTTAAGGATAGAGAACATACGTCTTTATTTTGTATTCTAAGCTATAACTCAAAGACATTAGACAAAAATACTTAAAAAGGATTAATTGAAATAATGAAAACAAGAATCTCAAATAGCAGCTAATCTGAAACTTATCTATATGACTTTTTAATACGTAATACTGACAACTTTGATGTAAAATTAGTTTACATGAGTAAAATGAGTTTACTTTCCACTAGACATTGCCAAGAGGTGGTGGGGTGAGTAGCCCAGAGATGTGCTTGGTTTCAAGGAGAAAACATTTAGGAATTAGGGACTTGTAATTGATAAATATCTCCAATTTCCCTCCCTCCTCAAATAAAATATATATTTTTGTAAATAGAGTTGAATATATGAATGTTTTGGCTTCACTTGGTTTAAGAACTATGCTGCAAAGTGGGTCAAAGGCAAACATGCAGTTGGGCTGTATGCTCCTATTACAACAGTGAGTATGATAATAATTATAAAATTGTCACTAAAATGCTATATAATTTATACCAGAGGCAACAAAGCATCTTTTTCTTTCTCTACTGTGTTGATGTGGCTTTTCTCTTCTTTTTTAAATTTATTTTTTTGTCATTTATTGATTACACTCCCTTTTAGAGATGTCTGTTAGGAATTTGAGCACATTTTCCTCAAATAGAGATTTTCAATATAGGACATCAAATTTACTTTCCATGGCAATAATCCAGATTACATTAATTTTGCATTCTTATACCTCTCATCTTAATCTCTACTAAAATAGCATAATCTATGAAAATCCATAACCAAATGAGTATGTTTCTTGAAGTATGTGCTCCTGGAATTTCTTTCTTGATATATTATCCTGGTCATTAGAGTTGTAGATATTTGAGTTGTACCAATGCATATATATCTGTTTAAACAGATTGTGACTCTGTAAGATACCTTATTCATGATGTGGTTGGTAATCCAAGTATGTTGTTGATATTTTTTCCATTGTTATTAAAATTAATGATACCTAGTTCACTAGGGGTGGTATTTTATAAATGCACAATCAGATAGCAAATGAGAAAGATGAATTATAGTTAATTATAAATGGAAATCAGTCTCATTACATGAATTAATAAGCTATAAGAAACTGATTGTTCATTTCTTCTACTTCATTACACATATTAATGCCTTAAATGAAAAGCTATTCCATGATCCATAAGATCTGATTGAATCACTTGTCAAGACATGTCACATTTTAAAAATCCTTTGAGATCTTCATTTAAATGTTATTTTAGCCACACTTACCACTTAAAATTTTTTCTTTCTCTATTTGAGGTCTGACTTAATAATCCAATGTTCTTTGAGCAGCAGACAACTCAGCTCATGTCTGGCTAATTTGTTTTTGTTTTTTTTGAAGTTGGTACTTGAGGGCAGCTGTGAAGTACCCCTAAGAGCTTGTAAATGGGGAGTAATGAGATTGTCCTGTGAGAATTGAATTGTAAAATCAATAGATAATGGATCAAGGCAGAGATATGCAGTCATTTGAAAAAAAAAATGGATTTACTGCAGGGCTAGAGCAAGACTTGTGTGAATACATAAATAAATCGAAAGGAAAAACAACAGTTAAAGGGGACATTGTTCAGTACTGAAGTCAGGAAAAGTTGATCCAGAGGTACAAATATTGGCCATGTCCATTCTGAAAACAGAAAGAACATCTTGGCCAGTGACTTTAAAGGTAAGAATATCCCTATCATGTATATCCACGCTACAGGATATTTAAATTAAATAGCTTACTTAGAGCTGTGATTCTGTGCTTACCAAGGTCCTTTCCAATTAAAGTTTGACTTCTCATCAGGGTTGCCTTTAGGAGAAAAAGAGCTGGTTATGCTGATATAAGTATTTCAGGAAGTATGGCAGCCATATTTCTTCTTACAAATTAAAAAAATGGCATTCTGATTTGACACATCATTCTCTGCCTATTAGGTGAATGCAGCCAGTTCTCTGGAAGATGGATTGACTTTCAATGTGCTGACATTTAGGATTTTAAGGTTATGTGTCTGATAGCCAGAACCACCAGTTGCATGGTGGTTTTACCACCATAAATGAAAACTCTAAGCCAGAGAGAGAGAGAGGGAGAGACCAATCTCTCTGGTAAGACCCAATCTTATTCTCTCCTTTCAAGCTTCTCCTCTTAATCTTGGTTAGCATTTTAGAGTTGGTAAACCAATTTCATGTTAATTCTCTCCTGGGCCTTTCAATAACTGTGTGAAGCATTTAGAGGAGATATTATTATTTTCTATTGAAGATTAGGGAATTTAAGTGGCCAGCCAAAGTCACATAACTAAGAAATGACAGCCAGCACAAGCAGCTATATTTGGGAACACTAACAATGCTCTTCCAATTATGTTATTTTGCCTTGCAGATAGAATTAAAAAAAAATTTTTTTTTTTAATTTTTAAAGGGTTCAAAAGTTTAAATATCAAATAAAATATGTTTATGCAAAATTTTCTTATTTTTGAGTAGAATGTGATAAGAGGAAAAAGATTTATTTATAGTTAATCCATTCACAAAATTTTAATTATGCAAGTACCGTATTTCAGACAGTGAGCTAAGTACTGATCTCATAAAGACAAAAGTTTTGTGAGGAAGGTAGTCACTATACACACAATCAAGCAAGTGAACATGTGAGTGTGATTGTGATAACATAACGGGAGTATTAGAGACCTTCCCAAGGGAGTCACATTTAAGCTGAGGCCCATTTGAGAGGAAATTAGCCAGACACTGGGAAGGGTGAGGAGGAAGACTGCTTTATCTAGAAACCATATCAAGTTTAACTAAATCACCTTAAATAAAGCCAGAAAAAACTAGAATTCTTCTTCCCACAGCTTTCTGCCCACATCCAAATTCTGGCCTGAGGGAGCTGGAGGGTGGAGGGAAGAAGAATTGATATGCTGCTTTAAAGGAGTTGATCCTTGATAATTAATTACCATGACTTCTCAGTTCTCATTATCATAGTTTAGCAGAAGCCTTGAATAAAAAAGCCCCACAAGATTTGGTGATGTCTAACAGGATATTGTTTTGCAATGAAAACAATTACTTAGAGGTCCAAACTTAATTGTCTTAATAAGCCACTTAATCATTCATGACATCAAGAGAAGCCACAAAGGACAGCAATTTTAAGGCTTTCAGTTTTAAGTTTTAAAAAGCTCATTAGTAAAGCAGGAGGTTGAAAAGCAAGGTGGAAAATAATTTTATCCAGAGGTCTTAGTTATTGTTCATCTCCATTTGTGGAGTTGCTTTGTTCTAATCCTTCTCACTAGCACGAGGAATATTTTGAAGGAGTTCTCATACAGAGATAATAATAAGCATCATCACGAGAAAATGGAATTAGCCAAAAAAGATTTGAAAACAAAATTTTGTCAGGGACTGAATAGCTTTCATTATAAGTAGAACAATAAATAGAGCCCAAACCTTAATTAACTGAAGCTTGGGGCATTGACTATTCTGGCCAATTATAAAATATATTTATAAAATAAATTCATCTTTTAAAAAATTATTTTTTATGCCTGTGTTTTATAATAAATGTGTGCTTGTTTTTAGAAAGTTGGAAACTTAAAAAGTGGTTGATAGAAGAAAAAATAATAGCCAACAATAATTCAGCAACTAGGTACTAATAATGTTTTAATATATTTCCTTCAGGTTTTGTACGATGTATACACATACTTAAATATATGAAAAAACATTTGATACTGTATTGTGTATAATAGTTCAGATTTTATATTATGAATATTTATAATATGGACATTTTCAAATAACATTAAAATTTTTGAAATGATCTTTTTATTTTTTGCATACTATTTTTGCCATGCAGTTGTATGACACATTATTTAATTGTTCTTATGCTAGATATCATAGATATATCTATTTTGGCATATTCATAAATAATGTTTGAGTGAATATTCTTGCTCAAGAATCTGATTATTTTTTGACATAATTTCCTGTAAAGGAAAATTACTGGGTCAAAAAATATGAATTTAAAATATACTTATATGTATTATAAAATTGCATGTCAGTACATATATACCAATTTCTTTGTTTTCATCCCTAACAATATTGAATGAAAACATCCATTTTTCTACATCTTATAAAACTCAAAAACTGTTTATTAAATAGTTTAATCAGTGTGGTGAACAGAGCTGATATGTTTACATCATTTCCCACCAAAAATTCTTAAATTTATAGAATATTTACTTTTTAAACAATTAGCATATAACAGCTTTGGTTAAAAAAAGCAAGTAAGCCATTAACTAACAAGACAGTTTTAGGAATTCCTGGAAGTAGGAAAGCAGATGGCATTGGGCTCTCAGGAAAAAAAGAGAAAAAAATCTATAGCCTAAAACAAAGCCTTCATACAAAGGCAAGTGCTGGGTATGGAGAAATTACCAACTTGATTAAAAGATTGTTGCCTGTGTCAGTCCCATCCCTTAGACCTGCTCTTTAAAGGTAATAACGTGTTTGATATGAAATCTTAGAGTGGATACTTGGTCTGAGAGAGAAATAAAACAGAAATGTATATCTTCTCAGAAAAGAATAATTTAAATTGCTCTCCATGCCACTTTATTTTAGTCCTCATAGGTAAGGATCTACAGCTTACTTGTCTGCTTTACCCATGCCCTCAAATAAGTATGCTTGATTTGCATTCACAGAGAATGCTCATACCTCCATTTAGAGGGAGACCTCTTAGACAATCAGAATTTTACAAGTATAGAAGACAAGATACCTGAACCAATTAACCATATGAATCAAAGAGGGCCTTAATTCATAAGTATGAACCCTCAACCAAGGGTCACCAGACATTTGAAGAAAACTAGTTGCTACTTTCACAATTGAATTGCGTTGGTACATATGCAGAAAATCAATTGGGGAAGCGAATGTGGCTCGGTCGATGGAGCTCCC